>PVKE010004096.1:5000-67049 GCA_004027555.1 Craseonycteris thonglongyai
TGTAGGGGGTTTATCCTGCCCCAAGCCAGAGGGACTCGTGCTTTGGACAAGGTGGAGGGGAGGGGAACAGACAGCCAGTCACTGCTTCCCACAGCCTCTGTAACCTGCTCCCCCAAGTCTTCCCCCTTCTATTCCTCCCCCCACCAAGAGCCTTCCCAGCTCATCAGACAGGGAGAGGTTGGTTCCTCACCAGGCCCCGCAGGACTACCCAAGAGTGAGCCATGGCTGACCCCCGTGTGCCTCAGAACACAGGACTGGGCACTTCCTGGACACACGGTCCCATTTAGCTGTGGTTGAATTTGTAAAGGTTTTGTTTGTTTTGGCTGTTTTCTTTTTCTCTCCTTTCACTTCTGAATTGTTTGTGTGCCTTTTGCTAGGTAAGGAAAGGAGATGGTGTTCCAGGAGAACAATTCTGGCAGAATAAAGACATCACTTTCATTGCAAAGAAGCTGCAGGCCAACTCTTCTCCCTTGGTCACCACTTCCTTCCCCAGAGCCTGGGGACTGCAGGACCCTGGAGAGGCCCCGCCAGTCACTCCACTGCCTTCAGCTGCCATGTAGCCCTGGGGGGACTTCTTGTGGACCACCGTCCATAGCAAGGGGAGAGGCAGCCCACTCCCCACAGGCAGACTTAAGTGTACCTCCCCACCCCAGAGGGTCATGTGTCAACGTGGGGTCTGGCTCCCTCTTATTCCCCAGTCCTTACCCCCCAAATCTCAAGCACCCAAGATCCCTGTCCTCAGACAGAGCAGCACTTCACCAAGCCAGGGGGACAAGTATTAATGGCGGGATTTCAGCATTCTGCAGCTGGCCAGGTAGTGTGTGTGTGTGTGTGTGTGTGTGTGCACGCCCATGTGCACATGCACGAAGGGGGTGGGGGCAAGGGTTTATGAGAGCCAAAGCCCAAGGATCCGCCAATGTGCCAGCACAGGGGCCCCCAGAACGACTCCACTGCCTGGCAGGAGAGCTGAGGCCTGAGAAGAGGTGCTGTCAGGGCCCCAGCCGGAAGCAAGGGCCCCGGCCCTGCGCCTAACTGAGCCCCCAGAACTGGGGGTGGCTGCTGATGCTGCGAACACCTCCGCCCTGACGGGCCAGACCTCAGCACGGTCAGGGCAGAAGCACCTCACAGTTCAATACCTGGGGAAAGGCCCACGCCCCGGGTCAATGCTTATGTCTGGAGGGAGGTGGACATTGTGAGGACTAGCCCCCCCAGGTCCTCCAGCAAGAGGCGCCGTGTCTGTGCTCCTCTGCGCCCCGGGTTCAGCACAGAGCCTGGCGCGCAGCAAGTCAGCAATAAACGTTGGAGGGAGGACAGGACGGGGAAGAAGTGAAGGAGGAAGGAACGGGAGGGAGGAGAGAAAGGTGCCGGGGACAAAGGACAGGGAGAAGGGAGCGAGAGCAGAAAGCAAATGCTAGCACTCCCAAGCCAGCTGAAATCAAAGAGGCTGAGCCTTCACCCCGCCCGCGCCCCGGCTTCGCCCTGACTCCCCACAACTCGATTGCCCCCTAGGTCTGCGGCCTGAGCCGGCCGAGCTGCGGGGAGGGGAGCCGGGGGTGGGCAGGGAGCTCTGACTCGCCGGCTCGTCCGCCAGCGTCTGGAGCTGGACCTCCTTCCAGCAGCCGCACAGCGCGCTTAGCACCCGGCGACGCGCGGCCCTCTCCGCCTCTCCACTAACACCGCGCTCCCCCACCCCCTGCCTCTATCCCCAGCCACCCTCTCCCGGGCGGCCCCTCCGTCTCTATCGCACCTTCTCGAGCCCCGGGAAAGAAGGCAGGGTCGTCCCCCTGCGCCCACGCGCTCCCGGAGCTCAGCGCGGGCCCAACAAACAGCCCCGAGCGCGCGCTGGCTGAATGTCACCCAGCGGCCGACCCGGCGCCGGACGTTTCCCTGGACCTCAGTCTCCTCGGCTGTAAAACAGGGCAGGCGGACGGAGGAGCGGGGCTCTGGTTTCAGGTCGGCTGCGCAGAGCCCGGGCCCGCGCGCCGGGAACAGCCCGTCCCTTCCCGCGTGAGGGCGCTGGAACTGCGGCCCAGCCTCCCTCCCGAGGTGCCCCGGCCGAGACGAGCCTGGCTGCGGGCTGGCTTCCCTGGAGCACGACCCTCCCAGGTCGTGAAGGATCCGAGTGCCCCATGCCAAGTCGCCTGGGCTCAGAGGAGAGGCGCCGAGGAGCCCAAAGTCGGGCCTCTCTCGCAGCTCATCCTGTCCTGCACGGGGGATGCGTTGGGACAATTGAAAATGGAGCAAATGCACGTGCTCCACCCACTCCGGGTTCCCTCGCAGCCCAGGACCCTGCGGAGGCGGCGCAGCGCGCAGCCCGCTGCCTGGGGGATGTCCTGCCCGGTCTCGTGGTCCTGCCCGCCCGCACCAGCGCTGGGAAATGGGAAGGCTGGCTGGGAGGCCTCCTGGAGGAGGTGGCTCTGAAGGTGGACGTGCAGAGCGCCCTGGAGCGGGGCGGAGGGGGCGTGCGGAAGTGGGAGATGGCAGCCAGGCGCTTGGAAACGTCGTGAGCTAAGCAGGGAGAAATGAGGAGTGTTAGGGTCTCGAGGTTCCCGGGGTGCAATCGGAGGGCGCGAAGGACTGTCAATGCCTGGAGGCTGAGGACTGACGTGTAGGATGGGCGGAGGGAACCCGGGGAGGGACTCCCCACTTGCCGGGAGCCCCCAGCCCCGCCCACACCTGTGCCGCGGTCCCGCCTCTGAAGATCCATTGGTTATACTCACCGCCCATCAGACGAGCCCCCGGGGCCCGCCCCCAGCCCAGAACCGGCTCCTCCGAGCTCCGGGGCCACCGCCGCAGCGCCGCTCTGCCAGGCTTCCCGCCTTCGACCGCGCGGCGCGCCGCCCGCCCGCCCGTTCCCGGCGTGGGGCCACCCGGCGCGGGCTCAGGGCGGACCATGCGCCCGCCGCCCGCCCGCTGCCTCTGCCTGCTGGCCGGCGCCCTCGCCTGCGCCCTCCGCCCCGCGGTGAGTGTCCGCCGGGCCGGCCGGTGTCCTGGCAGCTGGGGGTGGGGTGGGGGCGGCGGGAGCTCAGTCGTCTGTGCGCACGTCTGTGTCAGGAGAGTAAGGGCACGGAGCACCCCATCTCGCCTCCCCGTTCCGCCTCGGACCGGATCTAGACCCCAGGGGAGCGGTGTCGGTGGGGTCTTGTCGCTCCCGGCACAGTTCGGAACGCGCTCTGGGCGCGGAGGTCTGGGACGCCGGTAGAGCGGCGGCGGATGGGAGCGGCTCCACGCTCGCCTTCCGTGATGTGACTGCGGTGTGCGTGGGGTGGGGAGCCGTGGTCGAATGAAATGGAAGGTCTGGTAGACAGTGGGCGGGAGGGAGGCAGTGAGGGTCGTCGTTGAATGCGGGCTGTGCCAGTTTGGAGGTGTCTGTGTGGGCGTTGTCTGCTGCGTGGAGGAGTGACGTCTCAGTAGGAGATCCAGCCCCGGGGACCCCGGGACCTGGGCAGGGGCTTTGGGATCAAGTGAGTGACACGCAAACCCTTCCTGTGCCCTCCCACTGCGCAGAGGTGAAATGTAGGGAGTGCAAGGTAAAAGGTGGTAGGCAGTGAGGGGGTGAGAGCTGGTGTTTATCAGCAAGAGCTGGGCACGTGCATGGGGAAAGGTGAGCAGAGAGCAAACAGCCAACAAGCAGTGGCCTCCCACTTCTGCCTCAGCCCCGCATGGGTAGGTGTGTGCCCCTGAGCCGTGCCAGCGTGCCTCATGCTGTGTGTCTACAGACAGATCACCTGGTTGAAGCAGGACACATGTGGATCATCTCCCTCTAAGATCAGGGGAGACTTCAAGACTCACTGAATCTATCCAAACCCATTTTCCAGATGGGCAAAGTGAGACCCAAAGACATCAGAACCATACCTGTCCCCTCCCAATCAGAACTAGGCAGAGGTTGCTTTTCTCTCCACCGCTAACCCAGGACTTGAAGAATCTGAGGTTGCTGCTTGGGAAGGGCCTAAAACTAGGGTGACCAGATGTCCCACTTTTGGCGGGACAGTCCCGATTTTTAACAATGTGTCCCGCATCCCGTGGTGTTTTAAAAAAGTCCCAATTTTTGGAAAGAATGCACGACAAGCTAGGGAACGGCGGGAGATAGACCAAATTTTTAATCAAGAACCCCCCCCACCCCGGTCAATGGTGTCCTACTTTACCAATGTTAAAATCTGGTCACCTTACTAAAACCCACGCAGGTTCCAGGTCAGCACCAGATCCAGGTTGGCTGGTGGGTGGGTAGAGTATATTGATCTAGTCCCTTCTATCCCACGTTACCTCCCTACTGTCACTTCCACCAGGGCAGGAGTCCGTTTCCATCCAACCAAGGTCTTGCACACCTTGGGGATGGAGAGCTCATTGCCTGGGAGCAGACCTGTGACCATTGACAAAAGTGTCTCCTCCTACTGCTAGCTGTGAGACCCACCTCCTGAGCACTCAACGCCTCCCCAAGTTCACCTCTGGCACCCCTTATAGTCCCTGAGTGTCGTGGTGCCTCCAGGTCTCATCAGTAACCCCCTGGCTCTCCCAGCCCTGGGTTCTGACGACTCAAATTCTCCTGAGATGTGCCAGGGATCTTGGGACCAGCACTAACACCCCACTCCCCCATCCTGGCGCTTCCCAGCCCATGTGTGGAGTGGTTTTAGCGAAGCCTCCTTTCATGCTGGGTTACATCTGCCGCACCTCCTGCAACAGTCTAAGTCTGGCTGCTCCAATGCCTGCTCTCCTGTGTCTCTCCACATCTTACCTTGCACCCTCCTGCAGGCAGCCCTCCCTGATTGCTCCCACCCACTCACACCTTGGGGATGGG
This sequence comes from Craseonycteris thonglongyai, assembly GCA_004027555.1. NCBI lineage: Eukaryota > Metazoa > Chordata > Mammalia > Chiroptera > Craseonycteridae > Craseonycteris > Craseonycteris thonglongyai. Next base: position 9,796 of record PVKE010004096.1, read on the forward strand.
GAGTTCATGGCCTATCCTAGGAGCAGATCCTCTGACCCCACCCTTCAGCTCTGCTTACCTCCCAACCTGGGCTTTTCTGATCATGCTGTGTGATCAAGGGCTGAGGTCTCCCCCCCTCCCAGGTCGCCCACAGCGCTGTGCAGGCTGGGCCCATAGAGGGGAGAGGAAGGACTCAGCCAAGACTGGGTGAGGGCAGGCTGCTGTGAGGGCCCGGTTCCCTCTCTGCTTCTCAGCTCCTGCACTGGGTGCACATCAGGCAGCCCTGCTCCAGCCAGACTGGAAGGGGGAGGGGGGCAATGTTATCAGAGCCATAAAATGCCAGCTGCAAAGTTCAGTTTGAAGGCCTAAGGCCTTATCACTCTCATTTATGGTGCCCTGGCCTCAGCCTGGGGAGAGGAAATCTCTAAACAAAAAAGGGAAGCAAAAAAGGGAAAGAAAACCTCCCGTGTCTCAGAAGAGGAAGCTGTCCACAAGGCCACTCTCCGGCCTGCCACTGCCCCTACCCCCTGGACAGCAGGCACAGGCTCCTCACTGGTAGGGGAATGCCCAACCCAGCGGTGGGGGGAAGGGTGTCCCAGAGGAGGAGCAGACCAAGCCCTGGCCTGGGAAGAGTCCTCAGCCTGCTGAGGAGCAGAGCCAGCAACTCAGGGAGAAGAGCCCAGGTGGGTGTGGGGTGCAGTCAGGGAAGGCTCCCTGGAGAAGGCAGGCCAGTGCCCTGGAGAGTTCAGCCAAATGGGCCATCTTCTGCCTGAGACTACAACAGCCTCTGCTGGTAGGACCAAAGGGCCTGACCCCAGAAGGAGGAAGCCCCCAGCTGCCCCCAGAGGCCGGGGTAGCCCGGGCGTTGGGGGACGTACCGCTGCTCTAACTCGGCAGCACCTGCTCCCGAAGGCTTCACCTTGCCCTGGGCATCCTGCCCCAGCCACCTGCTCCCAGCCGCTGCAGAGGCTGCCCACAGCTGCCCAGACCCTCTGAGCCCCGGCAAGCCGCCCTGTGGGCTTTAGGAAACATGGCTGCCGTGGGGACAGGCCTCCTCCTCCGGGGACAACCTCAGCTCAGCCTACCCAGGGCTTCCAGGGGACTGTTCTGGAAGAGCGAGCTCCCGCCCCAGTGCCTCGAGTCCCCGGCTGCCCTGATACTTCTTCCACGAGGAGCCCACGTTGGGGCCAGGACACCCGGTCCTCACCTCTCTGCCCATCAGACAGAGCACGTTCAGGCTGTGTGGAGAGGCACAGTTTGTCATCATAAAAGGGAGGCTGAGGACCCTAGGCCCAATGTACTGGAGCGATAGGAAGAGGCTGGGGACAGAGGCCAGCTCCCCCACTGCCACCTCCACCCCCGAGTGGGGCATCAGCTTCCCCCTGGGCCTCACCTCTGTGAGGCCCGAAGGAGATGCCAGCGCTGAGTGACCTGTGTGCCAGCTTGTTTCTTCCTCTTGTTCCCCAGCCTGGGAGCCCTGAGGTCTGCTAGTCAGCCCTGTCTTGCCCCCACCTGCCCAGGGGTCCCCAGGGCAGGCCAGAGTCCTGGGGACAAGGGGTGTCCTCAGGAGGTGGCCTGACAATCTGGGGAATGGGCGGGGGGCTCCAGGCCCAGGTAGCGATGGGTCCCGTCGGGGAGGCCCGCCCCTCACACGGGCAGCATCAGCGGCAGCCCAAGCTGGGCCGAGCCCGCCGCTCGCTCGGGCCCCTCGCTGCAGCCCCTCTGGCCGTGGATGCAGGAATGGGGCCGAGGGACTAGACAGTTCTCCCTGTGCCCTCTGCTCACCTCCCAGACTCCAGCCTCCTCTGTGCGACTCCCCCACACAGAGCAGTTCTCACCGCGCCCAGACGATGCACGGTACACGCACTCTCACGTGTCAGACTTGTTTCAGGAAAAGCAAGAGAAACGGTTTAATCTCTCCACCACGTTAGGGTTGTTTTCTTTTGAAAATGTTCAAACATGCAAAAAAAAACAACCAAAAAATAAAAACAAAACACAAAGACCGTAGAGAACAGTATAACAAACATGGACATACCCATTCCTTGGAGTGATGTCCGCAAAATGGTGGCACAGGCATTGCTAGCACTCATCCCTCCCAATTCCTCATTTTAAGATGCGCCTCTAAAATTGTTTTAAATTTATTTTATTGTTTTAAGAGAAGGTGAGAGAGAGAGAGAAGGGTGGAGGGCCCAGAGCAGTCTCCATAGTTGTGCATCATTAGTGGTGACATGGTTGCATTCTGCACAGGTGGATGCGGGGCCCCGCAGGGCGGGAACAAACCGGGAGTCTCCCACGTGGTAGGCCGGAACCTTCATTGCTGAGGCAGCCCGGCAGTTACAGGTTTCGCTGCAGGTCCTCATACAGGTTTGCACGGGCCAGTGCTGGAAAGCGAACCCCGGACCTTGCAATTGCAAAGCAAGCACTCAACCGCTGAGCTAGCCTGGCATCTCCATTTTTCTATATAACTTTGATAACTAACAAAATTAACAGGGTTCATGAATATCTGATTTTCAAATCTCCACAAGCAACCTTGAATCATGCATCATGAGTGGTGATGCTGTCAGGGGTGCGGGTCTCATTGCCAGGAGCTTTCCTGCCTGTGTCGGGATGGGCCTGCAGACCTGGACAGGACCCCATCTTTATATGCACCCCCTCTCCTGTGGCCCATGAGGGTCCGTTATCTCTCAGGAAGCACCTCTTCTATCTTAAAACAAGTCCTTCCTGCACAGCAGCTCCTCAGAGGAGAGAGAGAGGTCACCAAACAAGCCCTGTGTCCCAAGGACTCACAGCCTGTGGCAGTCGGCCACCAGCACCACCCATAAGCATCATGTTTGTAATCTGAGTCCTCTTCCCCCAGGCGTGCCCCCAATGGCTTTCCAGGGGCAAAGGATTTAAACCCCATTCTCTACTGCCCCCATGTTACTGGCCATCCCCACTGTGAGTCTGCGCATAAACCCTGAGCGATTTCGTGCCCCTAAGCACGGCTTGCAAGAAGGGCCCTGGTGGGAGCTTGCTGAGCCCCAAGCTGCCTGTCTGCTCGCATTCTCTGCTAGCGAGAGCCCTTGGCCTCACTGAGCTGTGGGAAGTTCTATCTTGCTGCAAGCCCAGAGCTGCATCCCTGTCTCCCCTCTTCCCCCTGCCCTCCTCCCCACACACATTAATTCTCATCCCACCCTTCCACTACCCAGAGTTCAGCCTGCATCGAGGGGAGGCATGGTTGGCATAATACGGATTTCTGAACAGGATCATTTGAACTGTTGGTAAAAGGATATAAAAGTACCAGGTGGAGTGGAGCAGAGAAAGGACTGTCGTAGGGGCAGGAGGAACTGCTAGGTCGAGACCTGGCCTCTGGTGGGCACAGTAGGTGGGACAAGCAGACTGTGTGGGCATCTCCAGGGCATTAAGATTGGCTGAGCCAGGGCCCCTCAGTGACAGTGAGGCCAGCCTGGCACGAGTGGCTGGGCTGGGGCTTTGGCAAATACCGCTAACCTGCTTCCGAGCAGGCTCCTGGTGCACTTGACGTGTGACCTTGGAAGTAGGTGGTGCTGTCGTTCCCATTTTACAGAGGAGGTGGATGGACTTGCCCAAGGTCACTCACCCAGGAAGTGGCAGTCTGCTGCTGGCACCTGTGGCCTTAACTGGACTCGGCCATCTCGCTGAGAGGAGCTGCTGCTTCCAGGGTGGCTGCAGCATGCCACATTAGAGACAGCTCTGTTTTTTTAAGATTTTACTGTTTGAAAGAAGGGGAGGGGGTGGGCGGGGCCCAGAGCTGTCTCCATAGTTACACATTGTTAGTTGTGACATAGTTTCATTCCACACAGGTGGAGGTGGGGCCGCACAGGGCAGGAACTGAACCCGGGACCTCCTGCTTGGGTAGAAAGAACCTTTGCTGCCATCCTGGCGGTTACCAGTTGTGCAGCAGTTCAGCACATGGGTTTGCATGGGCCGGGGGCCGGGAACCAAACCCTGGATCTCACAATTGGGAGGCAAGTGCTCAACAGCTGAGCTATGCCGGCATTCCCGGGACAGTTTTTATTTAGTAAAGTGCACAAATAGGAAGTGACAGCTCAGGGAACTGTCTCACATGTGTTCATCTGTGTGGCGACTGCCCAGATGAAACGATGACATTCCTGTGACAACCCCCCCTAAAGTCTCGCCTGTGCCCCTGAGGTCTTATTTCAACTTCTCTCCATGCCTACTGCAAAGCTGGGAGCGTGTTTCTCTTTTGTGTGGCTTCTGGGTCTGCCTGGCCTCCCTGCGTCCCCGGCCCCTTTCTCCTCTTACACCTTCCGGCCTCTCCCCACCGCCCCCTCGGATGAGGATCTCCACCCCCTGTGCACGTCCTACACAAACGCCGAAATGGACGGCGAGCTGGGAAGCTGGGGCCCTGTGTCCCTTTGATTACACCGCTTTCTCTCTGGGTCCCCCGTGTCCCCCATGACTGTCCATGGCCCCATTAGCTCAGCTGAGGAGGGCTTGAATAAATTGTGAGAACTGAGATGGTACTGGGGGCATGGTACGTGGGACCTGCCCTCTACTCCCAGTCCCTGGGCGCCTCCAACCAGCCCGGGCAGGGAAAAGAGGCCTCCTTTGACAAACCTCAGAAGCACAAATCACCTGCAGTGGTCCCAGTGCTTGGTCATTTTCAGGCAGGAAGTTCTTTCTCCCGTCTCACCTAGTCCAGCCTGCTGCACTTCAGACACCTCTGAGACCCTGCGTTGCTCCCTGGAGGGATGCCTGCTCCCCCAGCACCCTGCTCTGGTCTCCCTCAGCTCCACCTGCCATCCTTTTCTTGCCCTCGAGTAGGCTGAGAGTTCTTGAGGCCAGTAGCTGTGGTCTCGGGCTCTCCTTGAGGGTATGGCCCACAGCACGTGAGCTGAGCCCACCCTCTCTTTCCAAGACCCTAACATCTATCGGCTTCAATGCCAGCATCTTCACCCTCCCCCACCCCAACCCCAGCCTTTGCCCCTAATCTCAGGAGCCCCACATGGAGAGAGAACACAGGGTTTTCTCCCAAGCTCCTCATATTGGGAGTCAGCTAAGCAGGAGGAATTAATAAACTTGGTTAAGCTGGAAGCTGGGATGGCTCAGCGGGTTAAGCGCTCGCTTTATAGCCCTGGAGAGTGAAGATCGAATCCCGGCCCCAGCCTGTGAGGGCCCATATACTTAACTGGGGTGTGCTTCCTATTCGGGAGGCCCCCAGTTCGGTTCTCATCCCCTGGTTTGTTCCCTGGCTCGAGGGGGCATGCCTCCCATGCGGGAGGCCCCCAACCCAGTTCCGCCCTGCACGGCTCCCACCCACCTGTGTGGAATGAAACCATGTGGAAAACTAATGACATACAACTATGGAGACTGCTCTGGGCCCTCCACTTATCTCTGCCTCTCTCTGTCTCTGTCTCTATCTCAATAAAATAAATCTTTAAATAAAAAAAAAGAAAGAAAGTGATTAAGCCACCCCCAACCAGAGACTCAGGATTCTCCTGCCACCTCCCTGTCAGTCACCTCCGTCATCCAGCCAGTACCACAACAGGGAACACAGAGGACCAGGACTTAAGAGATGCTATGGACTTCCTCACTCTTGCCTACGTCCCTTCTACTGGGCTCAGGAACTCCTGTCATAGAGAAGGTGTTGGGGACCCAGTATGTCCTAACACTTTCTACCTCAACCCAGCTGGAAGGTGGGGCTGATTTTAAGCTTACTTGGAGCCCAGCCCAGCACAGAAGTTGGCGAGAGCTTGGAAGAAAGCCCTGTTCTTTCCTCTCCACGTGGGGCGTTAGGAGGCAAGTTGAGAGATGGAGGCAGTGGTGAGATTGGGAATGGTCTCAAATGCCGGTTTTGAATGTGGGCTTTGACTCCTAGGCCGTGGGGAACCTCAGAGATCCAGAGCAGGACAATGAGGGTGGGGATCACATTGTCCAAAGATTCCTCAGGTTGTGAAAGCTACTGCCCCAGTCCAGGCGGGAACTGACGAGTCCGGGCCACTGTCTACACCCCCCGCCTTGTCTCCTGAGGCCTCAGCACCCCTTGCTGCAGCCATGAGGGACTTCCTGCAACCCTGAATGGATTAGGCATTTTCACGCCTCCAGGCCTCTGTACACACTGTCCCTACTTTCTGGAATGCTCTTACTCCACCTCTAATTGTCCAACTCTTATACATCCTCAAAGGTCCACCCACCTCTGCTCTGCATTTTCTATGACGTCCACACCCCAGCGATATCCTACCCTGGAACGCTTCCATGGATCGGTAGGCTTGCCTGTATCCGGCTGGGAATTTTCCAACTTTGTGTGTCTGAAGTCCAGAGGGATCATGAGGATGTTTAGAATAGGGAAGTAAGTGGAGGAGGAAGTCCAAAGTCTGCCTGAATTCCTCAGCGACAAGGGCTATAGGGAGCTGCCTCGCCTGTCCCCCCAAGGACCATGGTTGACCAGATGGCCCTAGGCAAGGCAGTGAAGAAGGACTGTTACAGTCCAGACCAGTGGTCAGAGGTGTCAGTCCCTTCTGGGAGTGTGCTTTTGCGGGATGCCCTCGGGTCCCTCTTTGGGTCTCTGTATCCTTTACCCTTCTCCAGGTGGGGCCCTGCACTCAGCTAACTTGTAGTGAAGATGGCTTAGCTTCCACACCACCCCGACTTTATTCAGCCTCCTGGGCTATCCTGGGGGCTCCTGCTCCCCCTTCTGCAAACTGCCTCTCAGGCAGGGCTCTGTCTGGGCTGCTGGGGGAGCAGGGCTGGCGAGAGACGTTGACCCAACACCCTTCTGCCCTCGGAGAGTGGCCCGCAGAAGCTGCCATGAATCCTCGATGCCCTCAGTGATTGCAAAAGAAATATCTTGGCAAATAGCATGGCCTCAGGCAGGCCTGGCGTAAGAGGGCCCAGCAAGTGAGGGCATCCACTGCCCTGTCCCCAGAGCACAGCTCTAGACTCTTTGGGTTACAGGGACAGAGAGCTCAGCTAGCTGAAGGCACAAGGAAAGGTGTTGACTTGTGTCATTGGAGTGGGGCTGGCTCCAGGCATGGCTGCATGCAGGGGCGCAGACAATGTCAAGAGCACCCAGTTTTTCTCTGTGTCCCTGTTCTGTCCTTAGCTCGGTGGCCTTCATCACAGTGTTCCACTTGGCAACGAGATGGAGGCAGTAGCTCCTGCCCTTGCATCCCCTCAGATTGTGAGGCCAGTAGGAAAGAACAAATCCACTTGCCTCATGGCTCAGTCCTGGACGTGGTCCAGGTGCTAAACACTGTGGCAGGGAATGCTCTGACTGCTCAGGTCTGCTCACCTGTTGATCCCCTAGAAGAGCATTTGCCAGGACTTGTGAAATAGCAGTGGGGAAGGAGCTGGTTTCCCAGGTCGAGATGAGGCAGGTGGTGGATGGTGGAGGGGAGCAACAGCAAATGTCCCCCACCCTCCATCCTGCCTCCATGCCGTGGGATGGTAAGAGGTCAGAATGGGCAGACTGAACCCCGTTGCTACAGGATAACAGGGCTGAGAAGATACCTTGGAGAGAAGTGTGCTCCAAGCAAGCATGACGGTGGGACCCGAGCCGGGGTGGCCAGTCCCTGGGCCACATCTGGGATCCATCTGGTCACCCCTCTTCTTGTGCGTGAGAGGACGAGCTGGTCACAGATCCCTTAAGACAAAGATGTGGAGTGTTTTGTTCTTGGTAACCCTTGTGGGCAAGAGGGACCACAGCACATTTCCTTGAAGTCGCATGTCCTTTCTTTGAAACAGTTACGGTACACAAAGAATTGCATCCTGCTCCACAGGAGATCCACGTGATGTTCAATGTGCCAAGTCTTAAATGATTTACCAGCTCATGTCTTCACCCCAATTGGCTGGTAGAGTTAATGGTTGGAGATGGAAGCCATGTGCACTGTGTGGCTTCCAGGCCCATGAGGTCTGGGTGCCGGGGGGCAGGGGGGTTCTGAAAGATGTCCTGGACAAGGAGGCCTCCTCTCAGGCCTGGCTTGTCAGCTGTGGTGCTTGGCTGGGGAAGTTGGGGGCCTCTGTGACAATGAGGCTCCACCAAAGCCTTCAAGGGACTCCGCCCCGTGACCTCTTGGGCACTTGGCTGTCCAGCTTGAGCTTGGGCCCCTCCCCCATCCCTGCCTGCCCCTCCCTCTCCAGCATTGAGGAGCTAGCTCACCAGCACCTGCGACACTTGCTTCTCAATGGAGTCAACTCACTGAGAACACGGTCAAGGTCACACCCCTGGTGCCTCCAGGCCAGACAGGGACTCCCTTAAATGAAGGAATGGAGGGGAAGTTCCCCACCTATGTCTCCCCACAGCCCCACTGCTGGAACCCTCTGAGTCCGCAGGGGAGGCGGTTAAGACCCATTGAACCTCCAGGAAAACTGAGGTCCAGGCAGGTGAACACCACATCCCAGGCTGGGAAAGACAAGCTGGAGGAGACACAGAGAATCTCTGATTCGGGCGCAATCTTGCTGGACTCTCCTCCACAGCCATGTTGGGGACTGTGACATTCTCCTCCCTAAGCAAGAGATGAGGGAACTGATGTGGAGCTGCTGGGGTGGCAGCCACTTCCCTAAAGCCAGAGACAAGCAGAAGTGGCCATCAACCCGACAGTTCCTCCATGAGGCCATCGCCTGCCCTTCCCCACCCAGCAGCTCCCAAGACCTGAATCTTCTGGCAGTTCCTGGGCATCATCCCCTCTGCCCACATGTTGGCCCCACAGGTCTGTCCCAGCCCCAGTCCCTGGCCTGGGTGCAGGGGAGGCGAGGGGAGAAACTGGGACTTTCCCCATCCCTTCTCCCACCTCCCAGAGGCAGAGAGGGGCTTCGCTCACCTCCTGAAATCGCCCCCCTCGTTCGATCCGTCTTAGCTTGAATTATTTGGAAGCTAAGAAGGAAGCGGTTGAGGTCTTGGCCAGGAGGGCGGCCAGTGGGCCCTTCCCAGCCAGTGACCCAGGGGAGTGAGCACAGGTCCCTAGAATGGGGACCAAGGCTGGAAGATGCAGCTGCACCCCAGTATTCCTCCCAGACCCCAGCAGCGGGAGGTCGCTGCAGCCGGGCCCCACCTATCCACGGAGACAAGGCAGGGACAGCGGGCTCCAGCCCCCACCACACTGGAGAGCGGCAGGGCCTGGCAGGACCACACTCTCTCCTCCGCAGGTCACATCACCTGCGAAGAGTCAGTTGTTACAGCCACAGCACTGTTGGGGGAGCCACAGGGAAGCCATGGCAGGGTCCTCAAGGCAGACCAAGCTTTGGGGACACTGTGCACAAGTTGGAGGCATGTCCAGGTCAGGGTCAGGCTTCAGTGTGGGGTGAGGATCGGGATTCAGTCTGTAGTTGGGTTGGAGGTTCAGCCTGCTTAGCCGGAGTTCCTGGAGGCTGTGGATGAGGCTGACCCATCCCTCCTGGTCTCTGTCCCCAGAAATGCTGGGCAGCCGGGCAGCAGGGGGAGGTGTGTGTCTACCTGCAGATGATCGAGGCCGAGCAGAAGCAGTGCCTGGAGGAGGCCCAACTGGAGAACAACACCGGAGGTGAGCCCCCTGGGGGGACCCCCAGGAAACCCCACCCACCATGCACGGTGGGAGCCCGCGTCCACACCATGTTCACTCCACATTTGCTGGAGGGGGATAGCAGCAAGAAGCTGCTGGGTGTGAGGAGAGGGAGCTGGGGGACGTTGGGGAGCCAGATGGAAGAAGGAAGGCTCTAACACACCTCCATGTTCCCATCACCCACCCCAGGCTGCGGTGCTCCCGCTGTTAACTGAAGACAGCATGCTAAGTGGCCCCGAAAAGTTAGTGGAGCCAACTCTGCCTCTGGGGGTTCCTACCCCTGTTCTCCAGGAGAAGCGGGGGTGATGTCCGTGGCTGCCAGCCTGCCCAGGGTCAGAGGCCTGGGGCACTGCCCCGTGAGGAGTCCTGGCCCAGCGCACGGGTGGGAGCACTCCTGGGTCAGGGCTCACAGCCCCTGACTGTGTGGTGCTGAGGTGGGAAGACTTGGCCCCTGAACATCACACTCTGCGATCAGGCCATTGTCTTGCTAGCATCTCAGGGAGAGCAAAAGACATTTGGTGACAGTATGCGACTGCCCCAGGGACCACATGGAAACTCAAAGCCATCTTGTCGCTATAGAGCAAGAGGGGCACTAGGCTAGTTTGCAGGAGTCTGGACTACTCACCACCACGGGGCGGAGGCCCGGCTCCTCCCTCCCATCCCTGGCTCTGTAGCCAGCATGACACCCAGAGGTGACAGCACACACACAGGCCCCTGGGCACACACACTGACCGCTCCATCCCAACCCACCCTCAGGAGACCAGAAGCACCACCAGCTCCTGACCCTGCTAACTAGACAAGTCAAGGTCAGACTCAGAGACGGAGCACAGGGGGCCCCTGCTCCTCCAGGGGGTCGGTCTAGGGGGCTCTAGCCTGGCAGCGTGAAGGAGGTGCCAGGGCCACCCTCAGGCTGATGCTGCGCAGAGCCAGCAGGGCCATTGGATCAGATGACAGCACCCTCTGCTCTTCACCCCCAGTGCCCTCCCCTGGGTCGCACACGTGGCTCAGCAGCCCTGGCTGAGAATGGAGGAAACACGAAGTGGCTTCTTAAAAGGAGCCCCTTGAACCAGACTCAGAAGAGTGGGCAGGACCTGGAGAAGCGGAGGGCTGGGAAGGTGGGAGGCATAGATGGGCTGCCTTGGGGGCATGGGGAAGGGGTTCCCGGCTCACGGAGGGGTGGGGGCTGGAGGCAGTGAGGTGGCTGTGCCCAGGTCACCGCCCTGAGGCAGAGCATAAAGTTACCTCCCAGCCTTGCTCAAGAGCAAGGGGCATCCTGAAGGTCTTCCTGGCTCTCCAGCCCCAGCCCCCTCTGCGCTGACAGTTACATAACCCCTGCCAGCCCTCCCTTCTCTGCCCAAGGGCCCAGGCTCTCTGCCCCCTGCCCCATCAATGAGCATATCGCCCCACCTCCCCCAGCTCTCAAGGGGCCTGAGGCTGAGGCCGGGGTCAGAGGGCAGCCGGACCTGCCCACTGCCTATGCACACCCTGCCCGCCAGGGCAGGGAGGCAGGACCAGGGTGCAGATGAGCCTCAGTCCAGGATCTCAGACAGGCCCCAACCCCGGACTCCAGGCCCCAAGGGCAGGCCACCCTCGTGATTCCAATGAGGTCACTGCTGGCACAGGGTGACTGCCGGGTGCCAACACCTTGTCATCAGGCAGCCAGCCTGGGATCCAGAGGAGGGCAGGTATGGGTCGGGGGGCAGTGAACCTGCCATGACCTTGCGTGGGGCTCTGCTCATGCGCGTCCAGGTGTGTGCTCCTGACCCACATCTGCCTGGGCCTGTCTGTGCCTCTGGGGTGCCTATGTAGCTCCATGTCCGACCCTGAGTGTCTGGGTGGATGTGTGTCTGTGTAAAACTGAACATGCCTGGATAGGTCTGCCTGTGTGTGTGTGTGTCACTGTGAATATCTATGATATGCCCGGTCATGTCTGTGCATGTGTCTGTGAGTTGTGTGTGTGTCTGTGTTGTGTGTGTGTCTGAGTTGTGTGTGTCTGTGAGTTGTGTGTCTGTGAGTTGCGTGTGTCTGTGAGTTGTGTGTGTGTCTGAGTTGTGTGTGTCTGTGAGTTGCGTGTGTGTCTTATGAGTTGTATGTGCCTGTGAGTTGTGTGTTTGTGTGTCTCTGAGCCTGTGTTTGCTTGTGTCTGGTCTTTCTGCCTCTCTAAGCATACATGTGTGTATGTTCACATGTGTGTCTAGGCTCTGTGCATCTGGGAGTGCTTGCCAGTGTGTGTCTCTCTGTCTGCACACGGCACAGGCCTCCACGCATCCTCACCGTCCCCCACCCAGGCTCCAGGTTGAGCTTTCTTTCCCGTTGGGGTGGCCGCCCCCAGCGGGCACACAGCCAGCCTGGGCCCTGTGTCTCTGTGGGCCTGGTGACACATGGGGTGGGACCTGTGAGGTCGCCCTGGTGGTGCTCAGACTCCTGGAGGCCCAGCGTGGCCTCCCCTGGGGCCGGCCCGGTCTCCCACTCTTCAATGCTGCCTCTACTGAAGCGAAGTTCAAGCCCAGAGACAGTTCCAGATCTACTCCCTGGCCTGTGCCACAGCTGAAGACCCAGAGAGCGAAAGCCTGGCGGCCCCAGACACAACGGCCAGCCTGCAGAGCAGGGTGTGCCCAGCGCTGTCGGGGGGGCTAAACAAAGCCCAGCAGAGCGAAATCCCCAGGGACTCACACGGAGCCCTCCAGACCGGAGTGCCAGGGATGTGCCAGCCAGAGAGGAAGCCCCTGAACGGGCTGTACCATGCACCCCTGGGCTAGTGACCACATTGCTTCGGGCCCCAGTAGCTCATCTATGAAATGGGAGCGTTAAATAAGTACTTAAAGAGGGCCGAGCAGTGCCTCGCACAGACAAAGACTGCGTAGGTGTTGGCTGATGTTAAATCTAGAACCACTACTGAGACTTGACCCACCTGAAGGGCCCTGATGTGGGAGAGGCTGACACAGGAATGGAGGAGGGACTGAGAGCCAGAGTGAGGCCACAGAAGCCTCAGGACAGGGTGGGGCAGACGTTTTGGGGTCCCCAAGGGAGGCAGGCTGTGCTCTCTGGGCCCTGGGGATCCAGGTGTTCTCAGCCTCCAGCAGCAGGTACCACCTGGTGACTGCAGCCCTCCCAGCCCCGCCCCCTCCAGCATTCAGAGCCCTGTGCGCTTTCTCCACTGGGGATACCCTTCCACCTCCTCTTCTCAAGCCCCCTTCTTGGGAACTTAGGAACCTTCGGACCTGGGCTGGGCTGGGCGGCATCCAGCTGGCATTGACTTTGGCTCTGGGGCTGGGTTTCCGGAACAATCTATGGGATTAAACCTCCCTCAGGGGAGAGGATCCAGAGGAGTCCTTGTCCCCGTCAGGCACCCAGATCCTGAACAGGCAAAACCATGGCATTTGCATCTGCCTATCAAAGTGGACCCCTAAAGACCCCGCTGTGCCCCATTCACCAGCCGGGTCCTCAGGCTCGTAGGTATGAGGTGAACACAACCTGTGCTGCAGAGGTTTCTATGAACTCACCCCTGACCACTACTGTGCCTATCACAACTCACAATTTGGCTGAGTGGCATCTGTGCTGCTCTGTGAGCTTCATGAAGACTCTTCAGAACTGGCTGAACCTCAGTATATCCATCACCCCATCGTAAACAACACTTCCTTTTTATAAAACATATTTTCGAATGCCTCCTTTACTGTTATAAAATGAACAGGTATTCAGGACACACGGATTCAGTGTTTTTAAATGATGTTCTAGTTGAAACATAAAAGGAAAGTAATTGATCATAAAACACTCTTTACACACTCAGGCCCGATCACGCTAAAAGATAAGAGGACACAATCTATAGGTTGCACCTGTAGATATAAATCCAGGGGATGGGGGAGCTATAAAGTAGATTGCTATACACCGTAGATCAGCTATCTCAGGCAGCATTGCTGTAGGTAACGTGATTTTCCAGAACATTAAACAACGCTTAGTAAAGTTCAGAACAGAACAAAGCCCCGTCTTCTCTCCCTTTACTCAGTAGCTGCACATCGGGAACATTCCGTGTATGTTAAACCTGTGCCCTAAGTACCTTGTGTTTATATGTAAAATGGAGTAAGAGTCCCAGCTCTGGTCACTACAAAGGTTTTCACCTACATGAATGCCCAGTGGCTCACTTGAAAGTCTTGCAGAAGCTGTGTAATTCATCATCATGTGGGACCTGGCACCTGCCTGTCTAATGTGGGGCAAGGCCCCCAATCTGCAAAGAATGGATCCCCCAGTATTTTTCAAACACCTGTAGGGGGCGCTCTGTCCCTCACTGAAGATCGTGAAGCTGTAGTCATGCCTCCTCCCCACTCCATCAGGACAGGCACTGTGTGTCCCTGGTCAGGGCTGAGGCACCTGGTGGCCATGTGGACCCACGTGTCCTCTGCCTTCACCCCACAGGCTGCAGCAAGATGTGGGACAACCTTACCTGCTGGCCAGCCACCCCTCTGGGCCAAGTGGTCATCTTGGCCTGCCCTCTCATCTATGGCTTCTTCTCCCCCATTCAAGGTAAGAGCCCTGGATGGAAGCGAGAGGGCTGGGTGGCACATGTGGCAACCAGGCTAAAGTGGGGCCTCACCTCTCCAGGAGTGAGAAGGCAAAAAGTCAGAGGGGCTGGAGCAATCAGGGGGGGCTTCCTGGAAGAGGATGTGCTGGCATTCAGTCTTTGAAGGACTCATGGGATTTGATTAGCTCTTCACATAAAGATAAGCATATGGGAAGGGCTGACTAAATATTTGTGCAGCAATTAATAATTGATTGACAGATACTTGATTAAATTATGACTCCAGTGTGCCCGTTGTCTTGGCCTGCTCATGATTAAGTCTTTCGCTGCCTGGAGCTGAGGATCCCTCGGGTTCCATGAGGCCACGGCATGGCCTTGCTTGCACATCTTGTCCTGGCTGTTGAAGTGAATGTTCACACGTAAGGCCAAGAACAAATGGGGAGCCGCTTGAGGAAGGGCGCTTTCTTGCTGCTGGGTAATTACGGAGGCTTGCAGCACAATGCAGTCAGCCATTCTTTCATTCGGTGACTGTTGCTTCAACACAGGCTAGGCAGACACGGTGTCAGGGATAAAACGGCCACTCTGTCTGCCGGCTGGGAGCTAACATGCTAGTTGAAGAGACATTTAGCACGACAACAAGCGCAGGTGTCATAAACGGTAGCAGTGCTGGAAGGGAGAAGCAGGGGCGGGCATCACACAGGGCAGGTGTTCAGAGACGAGCAGCTGAAGGCCTGCAGCTGGGAAGGAGCCACCATGCAGAGATCCTGGTGAGGGCATCGTTGAGAGAGAATCAACATCCTGGAGGATCAGGGGGATGGAGCGGGGGGCAGGGCCTGGATAAGGATTCAGAGGGTGAGCAGAGAGACTCCTGGCAGCTCTCAGTCCAGCTGTCCTCTTCCTCTCTGGACCTCAGTTTCCCTGTTTGTAAAGTGGGCATGGTGGGAATGCAGAGGTAGCTCAGCAGTTGAGTGCTTGCCTTGCAATCATGAGGTCAGGGGCTCAATTCCCGGCCCCGGCTCTTGCAAATCCATATGTTGAACATTGGTGCAACTGGTGAACACCAGGGTGGCAGGAAAGGTTCTCACCTCCCATGCAGGAGGCTCCCAGTTCAGTTCACCCCCTACATGGCCCCACATCCACCTGTGTGGAATGAAGTCATGTCATAGGTAATGATGTGCAACTATGGAGACTGCTCTGGGCCTGGACCCTCCCCCGCCCCTCCTCTCAAGCAATAAAATACATCTTTAAAAAAAAAAATGGGGGGAAGCCAGGATGGCTCAGCAGGTTAAGCACTCGCTTTGCAGCCCCAGGGACTGAGGATCCTATCCCGGCCCCAGCCCATGCAGACCCATATGCTGAACTAGGGTGTGCTTTCTATGCGGGAGGCTCTCAGTTTGGTTCTCACTTCCCGCTCCCACCGTTCGGCCCCTGGCTCAAGGGGGCATGCCTCCCATGCGGGAGGCCCCCAGCCCAGTTCCTGCTCTGCACAACCCCCGCCCACCTGTGTGGAATGAAACCATGTTGAAAACTGATGACCTACAACTATGGAGACTGCTCTGTGCCGTCCCCCTTCCCTTTGTCTCTCACTGTCTCTGTCTTTCTCTGTCTCTGCCAAAAACAATAAAATCTTAAAAAAAAAAAAAAAAAAGAACATGGGAGGTGGACTGAACAGTTTCTTTGGGGCAAGCCAGCTTTGCCCCCCTCCCCCCCAGTCAGTGTTGTGAGCTCAGCAGGGAAAGAGGAACCCCAGGGCCTCCCTAAGGAATCTGGGAGCAGTCACAGGTGTGTCATTTTCCAGGATGGAGCCCACCTAGCCCAGCATTCCTCCAGGGGAATCCAGCACCTGGGCAGGTAGAGGAGTCACTCCTGCAGGGCTGAGTGAGTCCCATCAGCACAGCCTGGCACCCAGCCTTGTCTTGGATCCCTGGGAGGGCCTGCTAATTGCGTGCCTCCCGCCAGCTCTTCCTTCTGGTCCTGCTGGAATCGTCAAGGCAGCGCCTTCACTTGAGAACCTGGACTCCAGCCCACCCTGTGACTAACCCCAGGCTGCCAGCCTCAGGGGGGCCCACACACTGCCTTTGGGCAGATAAAGAAAAGCCATCAGCCCTCCCTCAGGCCAGGCCACCTGTCATCAGAACCCAGCTAGTAGTAGCAAGCTGAATGTGAAGGAACATGTAGCCCCCGGCATCCATCAGCCAGGTGTGCTTGCGCAATGAACAACTGTACTCGGCAGGCCTCGCCTCTAAAATGAGGGAGAGAAATAAGAGACTGGGTTAGGGGCCAAAAATGTAAAGGAAAGAGGGAGTGTTTCCTGGGCAACTAGATGAAGAAGGTCTGAGCAACGTTAAATTCCAAAGTGGGAAGTTTGCGAGTAAGGAAAATTCCCCGGGGGGCAGGGGGTGAGGGGGAGGCCAAGCCCAGCTCCTGGGCCACCAGGATGGGATGGAATGTTCTCCCTGGAAAGGTTGGAAGGGACCTGGTTCTACAGGGAGAGCTGAAGAAACCTTGTAGAAGTTAATGATTGTGGAAGGTTACAAAGAAGACATTTGCTCAGACGGTAACAAATACCCGGGGTCAGGGTCGGCTTAGCGATAAATTGCTCATCAAGGCAACAAAATGTTCGTGGGGAGCTAGGCCTTTAATTTGTGGTCTGCATGTCTTTCATCTGTGGGTTTTTTACCTTCAAATACTTGAAGAGACTTCCCTAGAACAAAAAATGGGATAGCTACTTTGGTTGAGAAAAGTCTAGGATGTTAATCGGGTCTGCTCCCCTACCCCCTGCATCTGCAGACAGAGGTGAAAGGTCTGGATGCCAACCTCAGACGGCAGGACCAGGTGCCACGGGCAGGGTTTCAGCAGGAGTGCCAGGATCAGTCTAGGTTTGGAACAGTCTCTCCAGTTATCCCAGCAGGAGTGCAGGGAGACCCACCAGGAGGTGCCTGCCTCATCGGGGAGAGACGGGATGAGCTGGTGGTGAGGACACCGGGAGGTGCCTGCCTCATCAGGGAGAGATGGGATGAGCTGGTGGTGAGGACACCGGGAGGTGCCTGCCTCATCAGGGGACCCCCTCCAGGTGTGGGAGGAATGCCAGGCCCACAGGCCCAGGCAGGCTGACCCCAGAAGCCTGGGCCCCTCACCCCAGCCGGAGGACCGCTACGAAATCACCTGCCACACCAGCTCCTGTGGCCCTGTGACAACGGTCAACATTTAGCTCTTGGCAAGCAAGGGTCAGGGATCACTCTGAGCCAAGGATCCAGGCTAGCTGTGACGAGAATCAGAGGTGATAAGGCGCCGGGGGTCAGGTGCAGCCCTGACAAGGGGCAGGGCTGAGCCCGGGAATGTTGGCTCTGACTGTCTTTGCGTGTCGGAGGGGCCCCTGAAAGTCCTGGAGGGGCTGCTCCCTGCCCCAGGTTCCCTGTGACGCCCTGGGGTCTAGTTGAGCGGCTGGAGTCTGTCCTGGCACGTATGGGGGGAGGACGGCTGAACCCAGACAGCTGGGCACCCCCCTGCTCCACGGCCCCTCCCTGTGCCCAGCCTCAACCTCTGTCCTCTTCACTCTGCTCCCCACCAGGCCGCCACATAAGCCGAAACTGCACCGAGGAGGGCTGGACACTCCTGGAGCCCGGCCCCTACCCTGTTGCCTGTGGCTTGGATGACAATGTATCGGATTTTGATGAGGTGGGCAGTGCACACCCCCCCCTCAGAGTGCCTAGGCTCCTCCCACCAAGGGGTGAGGTTGCCTTCTGTGTGGGACCAGGACTCCTGGGGTCTGCCCTCCCACTGCTTCTTCCCTCTCCGGGTCTATATTTCCAGAGGCCACCGCACTGCCTCCTGGGAGCCTTGCTCCAGCCCTGGAGCTGGGTGGCAAGGCCGGCAGATAGCATCCTCCCTGCCACGTGCAGAGGGGGATCCTGGGTGCAGAGCCTGGAAGGAAACAGCAGCCAGTCAGGACAGCGACAGGAGTAGGACCCTTGTCCTCAGTCCCAGGACAGGGGGCCGGCCGCCAGGCAGGTGAAGCATAAGGGTCACTGTAAGGATGTCCAGCCAGGAGCCAGGCAGGGATGCTGCTGATGGGGAGGCTGGAGTGGAACCGGAGGTCACAGGCTCTGGGGAGTGTGTGTGACAGTGTCTGGCCACCCCTAGACTTCTCAGACAGGGCTCTAACTCCTCCCAGGAGGGCAGCCCTTTCCTCAGAGGCCTTCAAGCAGGATCTAAATTCCCTAAACCCCTCTAACCACGTACCTCCCCTGGGCAGTGCAGGAAGTGGGAAAGGCAGAGGGAGGGGCCTGCCCAGTGACCAGGGCCCTGCATGTGCATGTGTGTGTGTGTACGTGTGTGCGTACACGTGTGCCTGTGTACACATGTGTGCCTTGTGCGTACATGTGCTGGTGTATGCATGTATGTGAGTGTGCACATGTGTCTATGTGTGTGCGCGTTGTATGCATGCGGGTGTGCGTGTGCGCACATGAGCGCGTGCACACGTGTGTGTGTGAGTGTGTACATGTGTGCACTGCATACATGTGAGTGTGCAGGTGTGCGCATGAGCATGTGCACATGTGTGCGTGCGAGTGCATACATATGTGTCTGTGTGCACATGTGTGCATGTGTGCCTGGGTGTGTACGCTGTGTACATGTGCCGGTGTGTGCATGTGTGTGTGTGTACATGTGTACCTGTGTGTGCATTGTATGCATGTGAGTGTGCATGAGCATGTGTGCACATGTGTGTGCGTGAGTGTGCATGTGTGTGTGTGTGTGTGTGTCCCTGGGGAGGGCATCTGGGAAGGCACCTACTAGAAGCCTTTGGATCCAGCTTGCCCCACCAGAAAAGCCAGACCGTCCCCATCCTGCTGTCCCAGCCCCTGAGCCTCCCAAACAGGAAAGCACCCCCACAGTGTTTTCTTTATCTTCTCATCCCCCGTGCGCCTCCCTCCCCACACGGGGAGGCCTCTGTGAGGGTCTGAAGGGCCAGCAGGCTGCCGTGCCCAGAGTTGGCACAGGGGGCTGTTGGACACGTGACTGAAGAGTGAGGTCTTCGCTCTTTCCCTCACTGACATTTCCTACGAAAGGGCAGAGAGAGGGAAAGAATTCAGGCCCATCCTGGGAAGCAGTTCGGTCCCATCTGTGGAATCCAGGGGGTCAGGGGAGGCCGGGGCCTGGCAGAAGCAGCTTGGCCTGCTTATCTGCCAAGACAGGGTGGGCAAGCAGGGTGTGTAGGGCACCCCACCCCTGCCAATACCCTTAGGTGAGTTCACCCCACCCCCCACCCAAGATCCTCACCCACCTCCCTCTAGCAGCGGCAGACAATGTTCTACAACTCTGTGAAGACTGGCTACACCATCGGCTACAGCCTGTCCTTTGCCAGCCTTCTGGTCGCCATGGCCATACTGAGCCTGTTCAGGTGAGGTCCAGCCCGGCAACAGCCCGAAAGGAAACCTCTCTGGGTGGCGCCCATGCTTGAGCCCCGCCTGAGCCAGGCACGCTCTGCCCCCTCCCCTGTCACCCCCAGGGGCCCCCGGGCCAGGCCAGCCTCCCATTGAGGCAGCGGGCAGCTCGGTGTTCCATCTGCCTTAGCCAGTCCCCCACAGGATGGCGCTGCGCCTGGGGACAGGCTACCAGAGGGTGGGGCCTGTGCTCTGTGCTGAGGCACCTGGGGTGGGATTCAGGGGACCAGGCCCCCTGGGGCAGGGCCTGCACTCCCTCTGTCCTGCCCTCTCTCAGAGTACTGGACAGTGTTGGTAGGGGCGGGGGTCTGAGGCCCCTCCGGCCTCCCAGCTCTGCCCACCTCACACAGGAAGCTGCACTGCACGCGGAACTACATCCACATGCACCTCTTCATGTCCTTCATCCTGAGGGCTGCCTCCGTCTTCACCAAAGACCTGATTCTCTTCAATGGCAGGGATTTGGACAACTGCTTAGACGCCTCCGTAAGGACCCTGCCTAGGCCCACCTCCCCCTGCCTCCCCTTCATCTTCCCTCATGAAATCTCCTTTCCTCTTTTCTTCTTCTCCTTCGTCTCCTCTCCCTCCTCCTCTCCCTCCCCCTCCCTAAGGCTGGCCAACCCTCCCACCCACCACCTCACCCGCAGATCCTTGAATCCCACTCTTCCCCTCACAACACGAGTTCACAGAGCTGCTCCTGCCCATGGGAAATGCCTCTCCTTGGGAAGCGGGACACTTCATGGCCACAGCCCGCAGCCCCCGTTCCACCTCCTTTGCTAGCACTCCACGTGACAGAAGATCCCCTGCCTCCATTTTCCCATCTGTGTAAGGGTTTCTGAGCTTCCTTCCACCTCTACCCTCTGCCATCAGCAAACCCAGGGCTCTGCTCACCAGGCCGCCCTTCCCAGCCCCCTGGCCGTCTGGAGCCAGTCCAGACATGCACAGCGCTCCTCTGCTGTCCTTCCCCTGCCATCAGTAAGTTCTGCGCCTTCCTCAGAAAGGGCAATTAAAAGGGCATCTAAGACTCCATCGCCGTCACTGGGGGTCCACCTCCAGGTGGCTCTGAGCCCAGGGCCCCCTCCCTGAGTGTCCCCTGAGCTAGGACAGAGGGCTCCCTCCCCCCTAACCTGTCCCCCTCCCACTCCTAAGGGTCAGGGACTTGTTGCTTCATGAATGAGGCAGAGGCAGCGCGTGATTGCAGGGGTCAGCTGTACCTTCTCCCCATGGAGTGAACAATGACCATGACATCTGAGGCAGATCAACCAGGGGAAGCCACCCCAGGCAGCGTGAGCCTGGGGAGCCTCCGGCAGCCCCCGGCGCACTTGTTCAGGAGGATTGTGGAGACTGGCTTCCTGGCTCATTAGCAGTCCCGTGAAGCTTTCTGAAGGCTAGAAGCACCGACAAATTGTCCTGTTCAAGAGCTGAGTTATTCTTGTGCTAAAGGGAATGTGGGCGGGTGGGGGAAACAGGCATGCCTGTAGCAGAAGGGACTGGTGGTGACATAAAGGACTTCCCAAGCGCAGGCTGCTCTCCGGGGATGCCTCAAAGCCAAGGACACAGGAAGGAAGGGTGGGAGCCTGTGTTCTGGGTATGGGCAGGAGTGGTAGCCAGAGGGCTTCCTGGAGGAGGTGGCTTGAAGCTCTGGCTCACAGTCTTCTGGGCTTGATTGGAAATGGGGCACTGTTTCTGGGAGCAGACAAAGGGCCCAGAAGACCTAGTCCTGCCAGATGGGCCACCCATAGCCCGACGGCCCTGCTCTGGGTCATCCTGACTCCTCCATTGTCCTCACCTGCCTTGGGGACCTATCTCTCCACTAGCTCCTCTGGTCCCCAGGAGGCATGGCCATCCCTCTTCCTCATCATTTGTCCTTCCCTGTCCATGTCCCTCTTGTCAGTCCCCCTCTCTTCTCAGCCTCCTGCTGGGCCTCAGGCCCCAGCCTGCACATTCCAGGGGCTCTTGCAAGTGCCAGCAGGAATCCCCCCTCATACCTCTTCCCGCCACCTGCAAGCCCAGCTGGAATCCCCCCTCATACCTCTTCCCGCCACCTGCAAGCCCAGCTGGAACTGGAACAGGAGGTGGGGTGGGGAGGCGGGTTAAGGGGATGGGTAGGTAGATAAATGGTGGAGTCAACAGGTGTGTGGTGGCTGAGTAAATGGAAGGATAGATGGATAAAGAAAAGTTGAATAGATAATGGGTAGAAGAATGGGCGGATGGATACATGGGTGGATGAGCAGGTTGATGGACAGGTAGATAGATGAATGGATGAATAGACGGCTAGGCCGAGAGTAGTGGATGTCTAGTAGGTAGACAGGCAGATGAATGGGGAGATAGGTGAGTGTGTGGATGAACTGATAGATGGGAAGATGCACAGATGATGGATAGATGGCGTGGATAGACAGGCGGGTGAGTTGGTAGGCGATGTCTAGAGGGTGGGTGGGTAAATAAATGGATACATGGAGAGGTAGGCAGGTGGGTGGCTGGATGGGGACGTGGGTGGATAGAAATGTACATGGGAAGATGAATAGATGATAAATGGATGGGTGGATAATTGAAAGTCATTAGCTTATTCCAAAGCATTAGATAATTTGAAAGCAGGGAGAATTGGAAAACCACGGAGTACGTTTTTAAGAGCAGAAATAACAAGATGAAGCTGGCTGTTCCACAACCGTGAGTCACCACGGGACAGCGACGTGGGCAGGCGGGGAGCCCTGCCAGCCCAGCGCGCCCTGTGCTCGTCCCCCCGCAGGTGGGCTGTAAGGCCGCGGTGGTCCTGTTCCAGTACTGCATCATGGCCAACTTCTTCTGGCTGCTGGTGGAGGGCCTCTACCTGCACACGCTGCTGGCTGTCTCCTTCTTCTCCGAGCAGAAGTACTTCTGGGGGTACATAGTCGTCGGCTGGGGTATGGTACCCGGGAGGGCTGCCAGGCTGGGGACACAGGGGGTAAGGCCCGTGGAGCTCACAGGGGGCGGGGGCCAACCCAGCCTGCAGTCTGAGGTCTTGCTGGGCTGTAGGTCTTACCTGCCAGGCTCCTGGCCAAGGGGCCATATAAGTGTCCCGAATGCGTGTCGCCAGGCAGGTGCCGGCGGCTGCGGCTACGGCAGAGCGGAGCTGGGGGACTGGCAGGGTCTATGAGCATCCTTGCAGACCCCGTTCCACCCTCGGCCCACACCAGGCCTGGGAAATGTCTCAGCCAACATTCCAAAAAGCCTTTCGTTTAGGTGGACAGAGCCCCTCAGGCACATAGTGAACAGCCTATGTGACCACACGGGGCAGCACTGGTAACCCGCCCTTTTCTCTCTCCCTCCCTCTCTCTGGCTCTGTCTCCTCAATCTCTCCCTTGTGCCCTCTCCCTGCCTCCCGTGCCCTCTCTTCTCTCTCTCCTTTGGCCCTGACAGGGCTGCCCAGCATCTTCACCATGGTGTGGACCATCACCAGGATCTACTTTGAGGATTATGGGTGAGCAGTCACCCTGTGCCCTCCTCCTGGCTGCTATCACTTGGGACAGATCCCCTGGGTGGGCTGAGGGGGACTTGGGACCAACAGACCCTGCACCCAAGGTCACTGAAGGGTTTGGGGGCAGAGCTGCAGACAAGGGGGGAACCGCTGTCTCTCTCTGGCTGAGGACAGCCTCTCTCTCCCGCCCCCTTCCCCTCCACCAGGTGCTGGGACACCATCAACTCCTCATTGCTGTGGTGGATCCTAAAGGCCCCCATCCTCACCTCCATCCTGGTAAGGCCCCCTCCCACCGCTAGAGACAGGGAAACAGAGGCCCCGATTGGGTAGTCAGTTACCTCAGGTCACGCAGGAAATTCGCGTCTAGGTCAAAAGCAACACCTAGGTATCCCAGTGCCTAATGCTGGACCGGCCCTGTCCCTTCCCCCAGCCAGTTCTTCTAGAGTCGGCAAAATGGATCGGGAGACCTCGTCCTTGGTGGTGTGGAGTGCAATCCCCAGATGACTTGGCCAAAGCGGGACAAGCAGGGGGAGAGGCAGCATGGAGGGGCATCAGGGCCCTAGGGAAGAAGACAGGCAGGCCATCAGCCCAGGCCTGGCCACCCCTCCCTGAGCGCCTGACCTTGGCCTCCACCCGCCAGGTGAACTTCATCCTCTTTACTCGCATCATCCGAATCCTGGTTCAGAAACTGCGGCCCCCAGATGTTGAGAAGAGTAACAACAGGCCATACTCGTGAGTGTGGGCCCAGTGCCTGGCCCTCCCAGCACCCTGTCCCCGGCCCTCATATCCTTCTACATCCTCTCCAAGTCCACCTCCAGCCACCAGAAAGCACCTTGCCCACCTCCACCCTGCGGCCTGGCTCAGCCCACCCGCTGCAGCCCGACCTGGCCCAGGCTCAGTGAGTCAGCCTTGTGCTCGCTTCTCCCACGTCACTTAGCTCGCAGGTGCTCTGATCCAGGTACATATCCACTGCCACGCCCGAGAGCTAGAGAAGACGGTAGATAACCGTGTCTTGTTCACACCGTGGGCCCAGCCCTTGGCATGCGCCTGGCACAGAAAAGGGACATAATAATTCAAGTAGATGAATGCCCTGGGGGAGCCCGCAATCTACCAACACGACAGCTGTATTCAGGACTCAGTGCACCCCAATAATAACATCTGCTGTTTACATGCCGGGCACAGGCTAAGGGGCTTCCGCGCATCACCTCATTGCATCTGCACAGCCCCCTCTAAATTGTCCCCACTTTACAGGTGAGGAAACTGACACGTGCTCCCCGCCTCCCAGGGTTTGGGAGTCTATGGCCATGGGGGCAGGGAGAGGGCTCGGTGTCCCTGGGACAGGGGTCACACCGCTGGCTCAGAACGCTGTGGGGGCGGTTCCCTGTGCTTGGGAGGGCTGGAGGAACTGGCGGTCCTCATGAGAACAGGCTTGAAGACAGAACAAAAGAAGGAAGGGGCACCTGTGGGTAGGGGAGGAGGGTCTGCGTGCCCAGCAGTGGGAATGGAAGACCGTCCGCGCAGCGGGACCAGGCAAGCCTGGGGCACCCCACAGGGACCTTTAGGCCTGGGATTCTGCATGTTTTTCTTGGCCTGGCTTCTCTGGTTTTAAGGTTCCTGGCTAGAATGTCACGAGCTGCTGGATTTAGGATTCTATTCTGGAATCCTGTGATCTCTCTGATGAGACTCAGACTCCAGTTGACGGCATTCTCTCCTGCTGGGTGTGTGGGCGGAGCTTCCCGTGCAGCTTCCGAGGGGAAGGCCCTGCAGGAGCCCTGGGTCTGCACCCTCACCCGCTGCTTGGCCTGTGGGAACTTGTTTTTCCCAGCAGACAACTGCTTGAAGGGGCTTGGATCTGTGGCAAAGAAAACTGGTCATGGCCAGGTCCACGTGGTGAGATGGAAACCGAACAGCAGTGGGCAGCAGGGGTGGGGGTGGCGAGTAGGAGATGGAGCTTCCCGAGGAGGGGCTGTCAGCTCTCATTCTCCCCCTCCCCGTAAGCCTCCAATTTAGAGAAAGCTTCCATCTGCCGGCCTCGGGCGCGTGGGATAGGTTTGCTACCAAGGAGGGGTGGGCAGTGCTCAGGATCTCAGCGTGGCTTGCAACCAGGTCCAGGAAGGAATGGGTGGGGCAAGTCCAGTTTCCCTGCCCTCAGTTTGCTGTGGGACCTCGGGCCCAGGGTTTGGCTCCCCTGGACTGACTGCCAAGGCAGGGGCGATGAAGGCAGGGAGCCCCCACCCCTCCGATGGCTCTCAGCCATGGGCTCACACGGGCTGGACCAGCCATGAGGTTGGGTGGCTGGGAGGCCTGAATCAGGATAAGCCCTGCTCCATCGCAGAAGGTCCGTCACTCAGAGTGCATGTGGACCCTGCCAAGCACACAGGCTGCTGAAGGAGGAGCATGCTGGGAGCGTGTGTATCGGTGGGGGGAGCTGGTGGGGGAGGGGAGGAGAAGGATGAAAGGGCAGAAAAGGTGGCAAGTCCTGAAAAAGTCAGTACAGCAGAGAAGCCAAAGCCAGAGGGCTGGACCCGCCAGCCCTGGGTCATCTCGGTGACCAGGCACAAACCTGTGCCCTTGGGCATATGTGGTCAGGACTCTAATTCCAGACTTCTTTCCCAAATACCCTCGTTCCCCATGGAGATTGGTCTCTCGTGGATGTAGTGCACTTTACAGCAGCCAACACACTTCTGAGCTGACAGTGGGCCTGATTTCGATAATTTGACCATGTCAAGCATACATTTACCCCATTGTACAGACTGGGGAAACTGAGACCAGGACAAGGGGGACCAGGATCTCCTGCCACCTGAGAACATCTCCCCATTAGCTGCCACAGAGCCTGCAACACCACAACTGGCACTCCATTATACTCTGTCCTCTGGAAGGGTAGGAAGAGAGGGGTTTCCCTTCTGAGAGGGCCAGGGGCCATGAGAGCCAAGTGCTGCACACCTGGGACAGGACCAGATGTGGACGTAAGAGTTACAGGAGCCGGAAGTCCATGCTCACACATCCTTGCCCCCATATTCGATGCCCCCGCTCCCCGTGCCAGGCCCCATCATGTCCACAGGTGAGGACACACTTCCCCACTGCCTGCCCCTCCCTGTCTGCAGGAGGCTGGCCAAGTCCACCCTTCTGCTGATCCCCCTGTTTGGAGTACACTACACCATTTTTGCCTTCTTCCCCGACGACTTCAAGGCTGAAGAGAAAATGGTCTTTGAGCTCGTCGGGGGGTCTTTCCAGGTACGAACTGTTGGCCTAAGACCACATGCTTCTCTGGGGTTTCAGGGAGTTCCACCTGGGGCCTTGGCCCCTTGCCACTGGGTTCCAGATTTTTACTGTAATAAGTATTAAGCACCTGCTGTGTGCTCAGCCCTTTGCTTAACCAGGGGAAATAGGTGCCCCGGGCCGGGGGTGGGACAGGGCTGGGGGCCCCCGTGTCTGTCTACCTCACCTCTCCTGCTCCTTCCTCCCCAGGGTTTTGTGGTGGCCATTCTCTACTGCTTCCTCAATGGAGAGGTAAGCCCCTCCCAGACCTTGGGCCCAGAGAACAGAACTCAGTAGGCCCAGGGTCCCGAAACACTGAAGGGATATATGTAGATTGAGGACGGGCTAAAGCTTGCTACTCATTCAGTCTTCAGACTAGGAGATCGGTGGTGGCACCTAGAACCTCATTTCAAATGCTGGTTTCAGGGCCCACCCCAGGCCTGCTGACTCAGAATCTGCATTTTAAGACCCTCCTCTCCAGTGGTGGTGGTGGGGATTCGTGTGCACATGAGTTTGAGAAGTGCCTGTGTTAAGTGGCTGTGTGCACCGTGAGTGTGGATGGGTGTGGCAGCGAGTGAAGTTTCAGCTAAGGCGAAGCCCTGGTGACAAAGCACAGAAATCTACTTGGATAGGCTGAAGTGAGCTGGGGGACAGGGATTAGAAAAACGGGGCTACAGCCACTCCAGGCAGCAGCCCTCTCCATCCCTGGACCCCAGTCTGCGATCCTCTCTTCCTCCCCACTGCCTTTATTCCAAGGCCTTGCTTTGACCCTGGTCTGTGGGCAGGGCCCAACTCTGCACCCACCAAGGGAGCATCCGGGTCTCTTAATTTGGTCCCCCCCAAGCAGATATGGCTGGCTGGTTCAGCACCTTAAATCTAGAACAGGCGATCGGCAGTGGGGGAGGCCGTGGGGAGATGTGACCACCCTCCCTTCTCCCAGGTGCAGGCAGAGCTGCGGCGGAAGTGGCGGCGCTGGAACCTGAAGGGCCTCTTGGGCCGGGGCCCCAAATACCCGCCAGGAGGCAGCAACGGGGCCACATGCAGCACCCAGGTCTCCATGCTGACCCGCGTCAGCCCCAGCGCTCGCCGCGCCTCCAGCTTCCAGGCCGAAGACTCCCTGGTCTGACTGGCAGGGGCTTGGAGGCTGCCAGGGCCCCCAGGCCGCTTTCTGGACGCCCCTGGAGAACGCTGCTCTTGAGCCTGGGGAGAGTGGGGTGCCTAGATGGGGGAAGCCGCTCCTCTGCAAGCAGGAGCCCTGGGCGCTGGGACCCTAGAGGATGGAGTGGAGCTTAGTCCTCCGGCTCCGCCAATCAGGGGCAAGTAATTCACATACTCCGAGTGTCCCTGCCCCCTCTTGTGACCTATCAGAGGAAGGCAACCATGTTGTGGGATCGTGACTGACAAAGGTCTTGCCCAGAAAGGTGACCCGCCCACGCCACCTCCACAGTGCCTGAAGTTCCACCCTTGTCGTCCAGTTCCTTTGGGTTAAGCGTTGCAGTTTAGCATCTCTCTGAAGACACAGTCCCTCCCCTGTGTCCTCCTCTTAGCTGCCTGCTCCTCAAGGAGAAAGGTTCTCCGCCTCGGACAGATGCAGTGGTAACATGGAGTTCTAGTTTGGGGAGCACCGCCACCTTCACAGTCCCTGCTCAAGGGGATGGTCCCAGGATGACTGGGACAATTCGAGGAGACTGCTACCAGCCCTACCCATCCCTACGGGCTCCGGGAGCTGCCCTTGGCTGCCCACGGGTGTACCGAGGGTTAGAATCAGGCTCAGAGATGTGCGCTGCTGGGCCCTTTAGTGCTCACATCAACGCAGCAAGGTGGGAACTGCTGTCCCCATTTCACAGATAAGGAAGCTGAGGGCAGGTTCCTCGCCTTGTCACACGGCAGGACTTGAACTCAGATCTGGCTGATGGGAAAGTGAAAGCACAGACTCTTTTAACTGCTGCCTTTTATATCTTGTGACATGCTGGATCCTTTTGGTTATTTATATCACCACTAATATTGTTTAATATTGTTATCACCACCATTCCTGAACCCCATTCCCACCCAACGCTCCCTGGAGTGTGGCTGAAGAGTCCTCTGGCCCCTGTACCATCTGGAGGAGAGCCTGATAGTCATGGGGCATCCTGTGTCCCCCAGCCCCCCACACCCCAGGACCACGAACACGCGTGTACAACAATAAATGTTGGGTGGGATTGGCCTGCTTCCACTGGTGGTTGAGGTTCTTCCTACATGGCCTAAAATGAGGGACTAGCTTCCAACTTATAGTGTGTCCTCCCATTTGGAGGAGGGGTGATCAAAACTGTCACTGAGGGAGAAGCCAGGATGGCTCAGCGGGTTAAGCGCTCACTTTGCAGCCCCGGGAACTGAGGACTGAATCCCGGCCCCGGCCCATGCGGAACCATGTGCTGAACTGGGGTGTGCTTCCTATGCGGGAGGCCCCCAGCCCAGTTTCTGCCCTGAACAGCCCCCACCCACCTGTGTGGAACAAAACCATGTGGAAAACTGATGACGTGCAACTATGGAGACTGCTCTGGGCCCTCCCCCTTCTCTCTGTCTCTCTCTGTCTCTGTCAAAAACAATAAAATAAATCTTTCAAAAAAAAATGTCACTGAAGCCAGACGCCACCACCCCTCTGGCTTTGAATGCGAATCCTCCACAGTTCTAAGGGCCTTCAACTGACATGTCCTTGAGGGGCATCCTCTGTCTCCTGAGTGTAAAAAGGTCATCCCAGGTCCCTATTGTGTCCCCCACCCTCCAACTCCAGCCAAGAGGGGACAGTTCTATTCTCAGATTCATAAAAAAAACAACTGCCCTGGGTTACAAACATGGTTAAAGGTGAGCATTTCACATGCCACAGTCATCCCTGTAGACAAGGAACGCATGGGGCATGAGATGACCATGTTCCCCTTGTCAGGGCTCAACTATGAAGATGAGGAAGGCAGGGGACAGAACCAATGTCACCAAAACAAGTGAGTGAGCAGAGACAATACGACTAACAGGCTTAGACACAGAGGCTATAGGGTGAAGTACATGATATCTGTCAGCCAGAGATGTCCCCAAAGCCATTGCCCGAGCTGACCTCCTTGGCTTCTACTTTTTGCAAATGTGCAAGGAGTTCCTCTTGCCATGAGGACAAGAGAAGGAGGCTAAGCTGGAAAAAAGAGGCCAGAATGGGCGGCCTGCAAGGCTCCTTCAAAGCCTTGTGCTCTCAGGACCATCCCAGGACCATCAGTGACAGCCCCAACCCAGCACCCAAGTCAGGGTGGCCAGGCCAGGATAAGAGGGACTGTGAACCTAGAGGCCAGGGCTGATCAGTGGTCCAGCATGTCCCCATTCCACTGAAGACTATCCCGGAGCTCATGAGCAGATCACTGCCCCTCTTTGGGCCTCAGTCTCTGCAGCTGTGCAGTAGCGGAGGGTGCTGGATGGCTTAGATTAGTTCCTGGCTAAAGTGTGGGTGGCTAATGAGGGAGCTGACCAGAGTCCTCTGCCACCTGCTTGGTCCCCTGGGCTCAGGGGGAAGAGAGAAGTTGGAGGGGGAGCTCCAAGCAGCGTGGAGGCCACACAGAGGAGGGAGGCTGTGCAGAGACCCAGGCCAGAGGGCTGCGAGGTGAGCTCAGGCTGGTAGAAGAGGGGGAGGGGAGGTGAGACAGCAGAATGGGAGGAGCCAACACACCCTAGAAGCAGTGTTTGCAGAAGAGCAGCCCCTGGCCCTCCAGAGCAGGAACCCCAAGGGCTTTCTGGGGTGTGTGCAGTCCTGCAGGGCTCCCAGATGAAGCTGGAGCCAGTGCGCCGGGGCCTGAAGTCTCACCGTTACGAGTCATGGTTTCGGGGTAAGGGGAGAGCCCCGCAGCAGCCAGGAGGGTGCAGAGTGAATGAAACAGAGAACCTAAGATGGGCAACAAAAGGGGGCATGGAGGTGAGACCCTGCCCTGAGGGGTGTCAGGCGGTGAGAAAACACGGGGTGGCAAAGGCCATAGGCAGACAGCCCAGGCTGCCAAGAAAGTAAAGGTCGAGTGGGGCGACCACAGAATTTTTCCTGCGCCCCCTCTCCCCTCCAGCTCCAGGGACTCTTTCCTGCCTTGCAGGGCACCTTTCAGGCCAGATCAGCTCATCTCTATCGCCACCTGGTGGGTACCTTAAGGGCTTTGCCAGGGTGGGCCTTGGGGTCCCAAATACCTGGGTGCAGGGTCCCCCCATCCAACCCCAGGAGGCCGGGTGACACAGAGGGCCGGCCCCTCTCCTCAGCTCCATTTCAGAGTGAGATAGAAGAGGGACGAGGTGGTGAGGCTGCAGGACTGGCGACCCCAGGGACAGCCGGGGATTAAGGAGCCCTCCGCCATCCCGGCCTCAGGCAGAGCCGGCTGGTTGGCCACCGCTAGGCCCTGGCCCTTGACGGAGCTCTGGCTCATTAACTCGGGTGGTCAGTTCCTGAGAAGACAAGGCAAGGAGCCCCTCACCATCCTGGCACAGAGGGCCACCATTGTGTTGATGACAGAGGCCACCCTGTGGATGGCTCCAGGTTGCCCAAGGAGGGTAGCCAGTCTGCCAACAGACCAGATAGGGAGCAGCGTCCCAGGGGAGGCAAGAGTGGGTCAACTCTGAGGTCTAGGCAGGGGTCTCTGGGTCCCAAGGGAGCATTATGGTACCAGAGACACCTGAATCCAGGTGAGCAGGTGCTAGGAGGCTTTAGCAGCAGGAACCCAGTGGAGGCTTCATAAATAGGGTCAAGGGGATGAAGGTGGGTTTGGGGCAGGCCACGCTGGCTGCTGAGAAGGACCCCAGGGGCAGGCTAGGAGAAGCTGCCTGTCCATCGTCCAGGTGAGGGAGGGAGGCGTTGGGGAGATGATGACCTGGTTTGGGACACACTGGGTGGAATAATGTCTGCGGGACATCCATGGAGAAGCCCTGAGACTGTTGGAATCAGAACCTAAAGCAGCGGTGTCCAACCTTGTGGCTTCCCTGGGCCACATCGGAAGAAGAATTATCTTGGGCCACCCATAACCTACACTAACGATAGCTGATGAACTAAAAACAAAAATTGATAATGTTTTAAGAAAGTTTATGAATTTGTGTTGGGCCGAATTCAAAGCCATCCTGGGCCACGTGCAGCCCACAGGCCGTGGGTTGGACAAGCTTGATTTAAAGTAACAGGGCCCAGGGGGTGGGTGGGCAGACCAGGGCAGCCCCCTCAGGGGAGAGGTATGTGGGGGGGGGGAAGAATGTACCTCCAGGCACCTCCATCTGGCCTGGGATGTGGGGGAGGGGGGCAGCTGCTATCGGCCCTGCATTCCCACCACTCATCCAGCGCCTGTTTTAATGAGCAATGACCCTGCCTCCCCCCATGTGGGAACAGGAACTGCTCTTATCTCTCCCGGGGGAGAGGACCAGGGCCACAGCTGGCAGTCATTAAACACCCTGATCAGGCCGGGGACAGCTGAGATATTAATAGCCAGAAGTCAATGGCCCTGGAGACACAGCCTCCCAGGAACAGTAACCGCAGCAGGTCGTGGGGCTGAGGAAGGAGTGTCAGGGGGCCTTCCTGGCAGGGCCCCAGCCCCTGTGCAGGACCGATGGGGTAACCGAAGTCCAGAGGAGGGAAGCCATTGGTAGAGCCTGGCCTTGAACCCAGTTCTCGGAACTTCAGCGCTCAGCCTCCTCACCTGGATGATCATAGGCCAGCGCCACTGGGTACACTCTGTGTGGAAACCCAAGTCGAGCAGACCTCACGGGCAACACTGATTCTTTAGCCTCCTGATTTGAAAATCTGGATATTTTGCTAGCTGCGTGTTTTTGCATTCGTTTTGATATTTCTTTTAACATTTATCCTCATGACTGAGTTTTTTGCTACCTCCTTAAATCTTGCCTCACCCTAGTGCCAGCCCTGCTCCCAGAGTTCCCAGCAGCCTGAACCTCAGCATGCTGACACGGAGAGAACTCTGAAGAGCTCCAAATGGGCCTCTGCGGCCCAGAGAGAAAGCGTCCTGCCAGAGTGATGCTTACTGGTACTACACGTAGGCAGCCCCAGGGGTGATTCGGCCGCTCACAGACCTAGGTATTTCCTACCTGGCCACTCTGCCATCCTCAGTCTGTTGAATTTTGTCCGCAGACTTATCCCCTCATGATTGCAAGATGGCTGCTGCTGCGCAAGCACCACGTTCTCGCAGAACCCCACCCCTGGGCAGGGAGGAGGTTGTTTCCGGGGTGTCTACTTTGATCAGGGAAGATAAGCTATCCCAGGACCCACCTTCTGCACGCTCTCCTCAGGCTCCCTGGCCAGGAATTGGTAGAACCTAAGCCCTGGCTGCAAGGCAGACCAGGCTTCCAGAAGGGAAGTGGATCTGAAGAAGAAGAAGGGGGCAGGGCTGCCTGTTGAGTAGCAATCAGCCCAGTCTGACTTGCAGTCTTTTTTTAGATGTCTTTTTGGATAAATGTGGGGCCCTTCAGACTCCCTCGCCCCGAGCCTGCTGGTGTAAAGTCAGTGCAGGAAACGGAAAACACTTGAGGTATTTTTGCAGAAAGAAATTCAGTGTAGGAAATTAAATGTAGAAAGATCTGGAGGAAGAGAAGTTTGGACATACTTCTGCACTTCGTGGTCACACCACCCCAGCTGCCACCTTGCAGGAAATTATTGCCAACGTCTTAGATGCACATGCATTTAAGCGGATGACAATAAAGTGGAAGGGACACAGTGTCCTGCTGCTACAAAGCCTCCTGTCTGCCAGATCCCACCCATCAGCCGCCGCAGGAAGAAAGGCCCCGCCCCCTTTCCGCCTTCCAGCTCTGCAGCATGTCCCACTGGTAGCCCCAGCAGCAAGGGCGTCTGGGAAAGGTACGCTTCAGCTTTCCAGCCCTTGCAACACAGGGGACTGTGGAAGGGGCTGGAGAGGGATGCCTAGTGCTACAGACAGTTCCTGGCACCGAGGCTCAGGTGGCCTGAGTCCCCAGAAAGCAGAGCCTGAGACAAAGGCCTGAAACCAGGAAAGAGGAATGGGGAACAGAGAAGGCAACAGGGAAGTGGAGAAAGCCAAAATACAGGGGGTTATTGAGCTGGTCACTGCTGTGGCAGCAGGAACTCATGCCCCCTGGGACCCTCTACAGAGCGGGCAGGTCCTCTCTGGGACAGGAGAGCGTTCACCATGGGTTCCCCCCCATCCATTGCTGCAGGTCTGCCCATGCCAATGTCTTGTACTTCCAGGCGTGGCATGCATGGTGACAAGCCGCTTCTTTCAGGCATCCCATGCCATGAGGCACAAAGCCATGGCAGTGGGGTACAGCTGAGGTCAGGGACTGCCCAGTTACTCCTCTAGGAACTGGCAAAGGTAGGTCAACAGGACCTAAGGCAGAGGTTCCCACACAGGTGGCCTCCTGGTGGCAGAGAAAAGGAGCCTCTTGCAAAGGTCCCTGTGCTGCCCTTTGCAATAGAATTACCATGGGCCCTGCAGCCGAAGTACATGGCTGGGGCACTCAGAGCTGGCCCGGCCCCACCACGGCTCCCTCCAGCCCTTAGACCCCTCCAGTCTCACCACGCCTCCACTGAGTCCAGGCTTGCCTCTCCACTGGCCATGGTGGCAAAACAACAGGCCCACCAGTTCAACTCGGCCACTGTGGGGCCTCCGCATCCCTCCCAGGGAGGCACAGTGGTGTGCACTGGGACCTCCCTACCATCAAATCCATAGCTCCGCCCTTTTTATACCCCAGGGCCACCTATGGGCACCGGCTGCCTGGGAGGCTGCCTTCCACGTGCAGAGCAGGACACGTGCCCACTAGTCTCTCAGCTTTCCATGTTTTCCCCTCAAGATTTTATCCCAGAAGATGAGACCAGAACACCTGTCTGAAAAATTGTCCCCTCCTCTTCCTCACCACTCCCCAGCTGACAGGGGGCTTCTTCCCCTCTCCCCCTTCTTCTGTACCATTCACCCAGCCCCGCCTGTGTTCCCAGGGTCACAGAGGTGAAGTGGCTTCAGAGGAATATAACTTCAGGGACTAGGGGATGAGAATTGTGTTGACTTAATATTTTCAAAGTATTAACATCATCACATTCATTCTGCAAAAAGTTTCCCAGCCCTTACAGTGTGCACAGTGCCAGGCGCTGAGGACTCAGTGGGGATCACAACTGAGGCCCCGCCCTCACGGGGGCCCGCCCTCACGGAGCTGACACTAACGCAGGAGTCAGCTATCAGTGACAGTAATAGTCATGCAAGCAGGAGGAGGAGCTCTTCAAGGGGGTGCTCTGTTAGCTGGGGGTGGGGTCTAAGGAGACCTCCCCAAAGGGGTGACAGTGGGACAGGAGCAGGTCATTCCCCCCTCCTGATAATCAAAGGAGTTTAAAGATTTATTTTTATTGTCTTTGACAGAGCGAGAGACAGAGAGAAGGGGGAGGGCCCAGAGCAGTCTCCATAGTGGCATGTCCTTAGTTTTCTACAAAGAATCACTCCACAGGTGGGCTTGGGGTTTTGAAGGGCAGGAAGCGGCCAGGGCCCTCCCACACAGGAAGCTCACCCCGGTTGGGGGCCTCCCACATGGGAAGCACACCCCAGTTCAGCATATGGGTCCGCACAGGCCAGGGCCGGGATTCAATCCTTGTACCCCCGGCTGCTAGACAGCACTCAACCTGCTGAGCATCCGCAATCAGAGAATTTAAACCACAGCTGCAGAGCTTCCGCCCAGAGGCTGTGAGAGCAGGTCAGACATGCAGCCCCTGCCTCGGCAGCAGCAGCCTGGACAGCACGTGAGGACAGCCACACGCTGGGGCTCTGGGGCTCCGCACCACACGAGCCTCCGTGGAAAGGGACTCAGGTGACTGGACATGGTGAGGCCTCTTTCCTGGGTTCCCTGTTGCATCAGCGACCTGCGCCCACTGACTCCATCTGGGCATGGGGACCAAGAGGTACCCCCCCTGCCCCCAGGCCCAGTGCCCTGGGTGCAGAGTGATAGAGAACAGGCAGCTCTTAAAAAGACTAATATTTACTCTTCAAATGGGAGCTGGCACAGGCTGCTTCCTGCGACTGGCATCTGGCCTGCCCCGTGGGATGGCCACAACAGGAGGCACTCAGGGAGATAGGCAGATGTCCCCTTGGACACCAGCATCCAGGACGAGACAACGTCTCTGAAAGAGGGACAGCATGTTCCAAGGTCCCACCAGACACATCGGAGCTTGCATGCGCACCTTCAGGGTGGAGGGCTGGCCACCTCCCAGCCCTTTAGACAGCTCTGTGAGAAAGTTCAGCCCCAGGCCTGCCTGGGTCCCTGCCCCTGGCCCCTGCGCAGATCCCTGGGGGCTCAGGAAATGGGCCTGGAACAACCCCTCAGGGCAATGGTGGTCCCAGCCCCCATGCTGGCCTCCTCCCCTTCGGCTCTCCTTCCCCAGGCTCACACTCCCAGCTCTGGGGCCAAACAGGCTATTTC
The DNA here is from genome assembly GCA_004027555.1 of Craseonycteris thonglongyai. NCBI lineage: Eukaryota > Metazoa > Chordata > Mammalia > Chiroptera > Craseonycteridae > Craseonycteris > Craseonycteris thonglongyai. The sequence continues at coordinate 45,370 of PVKE010004096.1, forward strand.
TGGGGCAGAGGAAGGCCTTGCGTTGGGCCATCTCTGTCCCCCACAGCTGTGTTCCTTGTCCCTGTGAGAGCCTTTCAGCTGAGGGCCTCACGTGGGAAAGCGCCTCTGCCAGGAAAACACTGGACAGAAGGCCCGGATCTTGGAAGGAGAGTCCCTGGTGGCCAGAGCCAGCTCCCACTGGCTGGCTCTTCCCTCGCGGTCCCCGTCTCTGCTCTCCACACCGCATGGGTTCCACAAGCCAGCTCTGGCCACTAGGGCCCTTGGCCTCGCCTTCAGTTCCCAACCCCCTCATCCACTGGGAAGTCCTGGGGGCGCCCTCCAGCAGCGTGTGGGGCTCAGAGCCCCCAAAGGCAGCCCTTCCGGCCTCACCAAGTCCAGTCAGGGCTGGGGGCACCCAGGGCAAGACCTCCAGGGGCCACACAGGTCCCCCAAACTTCCCAGGGCTCTTAGGCCTGACTGCTGACCCCTTTTTTTTAATTCCTTATTATCTCTAATGCCCATGCTCCTGGACCCTTTCAGGCAGCCATTCAAATGTATGGAATAGGTATTGTTCTTAATACACTCTTAAAATGTTATCACTTTGTGTGCATTTCTTTCTTTTTTTTTTTAATTGTCAAATATATTGAGGTGACATTGGTTGGTAAGCATTTATTTCTAACCACATTAATGTCATTTGTTTTCCATTCAGTTCTATGTTTGGAAGACCCATCCACGATGCCCAGTCTGCATGCTTTATCTGTCCATGACAGACACACGGGTTGCTTTCTGCCAACACGCAACATTTATCTTCATACATGTCCCCTTAAGGATCTGTGTAAGGATTTCCCAGGGACATAAACACGGCGATGAAGCTTCCACATCATCAGGTGTGTGGGCTCTAAACTGGGTCGGTAGCTGTATGTGTTGGCTAGGGCCGTCCTAACAAAGTACCGCAGACAGGGTGGACCAAAGAACCGAACTTTACTGCTCACATTTCTGGAGCGAGAGGTTGGAGATCGGGGAGCTCCCCAGGTGGGGCTTTCTGAGGCCTCTCTGTTTGGTTTGCAGATGGCCGCCTTCTCCCCCTGCTTTCTAACGACCTCCCCTCTGTCCCTGTCTGTGTCCTCATCTCATAAGGACACCAGTCATGTTGGGTTAGGGCTCACCCATAGGACCTCACTTTGCCTTAATTATCTCTCTATAAAGAGCCTGTCTCCAAATCCAGTTGCATTCTGAGGGTCCTGGGGGTGAGTACTTCAGCATGTGGATGGCGGGGAGGGCATATGCAGCTCATGAGAGTAGCGCTGCTCTGCAGACGGGCTGCGCACCAAGTCCCACGTCCTCACTCCCTCCGGCACTTTGTGACACCCAGCTTTCAAAGTTTTGTGAAACTGATAGGTTTAAGGTGACATCTTCCTGTTGTTATAGCGTGTAGTTCTCTATGTTTCCAGTGATTCTCAGCATCTTCATATGCTTCCTAGCTTCTGGGGTTTCCTCTTCTGCAAATTGCTCATTTTTTCTATTGAGGTTGATGTCTTTCTTGCTGACTTCCAGGAATTGCTTGCATAGTAATGGTTTAAGTCATTTGTATTAACAACGATCTTGTTATTTAACTTTGCGCATGAAATCCTTATTGGTAGGTAACCAAATTCACCAGTCGTTTTCCCTTAAGGGTTGTGCCTGTGACATATTTTAAGAAGTACTTTTCCATTCCAGGTCACAAAGATACTCTTCTTCATGTTCTGCAACGAACTTCACAGGTCTTGCCTTGCACATCCGATCCCAGGACATCTAGGAGCTGACTGGGCAGAGCCAGGCAGCAACCCCTGCTGGGCGCACTCAGGTGGGGCTCCTTCTCTGAGCCTCACTCTCCCACTGGCCCTACTGTCAGGCAGCACTTCAACGGTTACAGCCCAAGAAAAAGGCACGCCAGTCATCCACATGAAGTGGCACCCAGCCCTCCTAGCACAGCTAGGGCACCTGGGCCAAGATCCCCTTTTATTCTTTGCAGGTGCTGTCCCGTGATGGACAGCACCTTGTTCCCAGCCCAGGGGAAGGAGCTCTGGGCTCCTGTCCCTGAGAAACAGGCCTCCACTTCCCCCACCTGAGCAACAAGGGGGTTGAAGCAGATGCTACCTAAAGGCTCTGCCAACTCCGAAATCCCAGAACTCAATAACTCAGATGTTTGTTTTGCAAGTCTTTGCCCTCCTCCAAAAGATTTCACGCAGGACAGATGGTGGAGGGGAGTTTGGCGTGTGCATTCCCCAGTGTGCTTAGAGCACCATCAGCAGAGGTTGCTGTGTTTGTTTCCTTTCTGGGAATTTTATTGTATCAGCTGCTGCAGGAACGACCTCTGCAAGAGCCCCGACTTCATGACTTAGCTGGCAGCTGCGTCCCCTGGTGGCCATCTCGTGATGGGGATGGTGCTGCCCCGGAGCCCAGAGCAGGGGAAGTGCCTGCCCAGGGGCACACAGCTGGCAGGAACAGCCTGCACGGGAGGCAGGCCCCCAGGACAGCTCTGTGACTGTGATTTTGATTTTTCCAAGGTCTTTCCTGGACCCATGATTGCATTCCAGAGTCGGGATTAGTACTGAAGACCATTTGAGACATGCACCTGTCTAGACCTCACTGGACAAGACCTGAATTTCACTTCTCCCAACACACCCCCTCCACATGCCAGGTCCAGGAGGGGGGACCCATAATGCAGAATTTGTCACATAAATACAAACACACAAGTTAATAAACACCTTAGATTTATTCTTCTCCCACTTCTGAAGCCACCTGATTTAATTTACATATACACAGTATATAAATAGCTATGTAACATTCTTCACATACATTAACACAAGCTTAGGCTTTACTACCTTGTGGACGTTTGTTAAAATGTATCCATCGTTTACTCAAAATAGATCTTTGTTATTACATAAAAACAGTAAGAAGCTTGCATAACATGGACAGCAAGCATTCAAAATGAGTATGTGAAATAAATGGTTTTGCCCTGGCTAACTCAGCCTCAATCTTCTATGCTCTTAGGAGAAAAGTCCATTAAACAAAATAGAATCCTGGAGTGAGATGCATAACTCATTAAACACTACTTCGGAAGCAACCCCAGAATCATATACGCATAAGGGTTAGAGGTGGTCATGTGTACCAAGCACAGGTCAGAGGAACAGAATGGATTTGATCATTTCACCCTAAATAAAAGGCGCCTGTGGCCAACAGCTCTGCCATCGGTACACACAGCCAGATGTCCCCATATCCGGCCATTCCCAGATCTTACTGACAAGCCCTTTTCCACGGGTGCCCTGCCAATGACATTTTCCCCAACAGCGGGAGTTTGACGTCACTGCCCCCTCCCCCCACCCCAGAAGGAGGCAGCAGAGTTCGCCTCACCTGGGTCCCGGGCAGGCCTGCATGTTGGGTCCCTCCCTGCCTAGGACGGACCTCACCTGGTACACAACTGGCAGAACCGGCCTCCCTGGGTCCGGAGGACCCAACGCCAGTGGTACCAAGGGCTCTGTGTGTGGAGGCCGGAGGCAGGTCCAAGGGAGGGAGAGACCACTGCTTCCTGGAGTGAAAGGATGAGGCGTTTACACTGCAGTCTCTCCCAAGGTGCTTCCTTGCAGAGGCCAGAAGACAGGCTGCGCGAGCTGTAGGCGCGCAGAACCTCGGAGGGGCAGGGCGCCCACAGCGTTCCCCTCCAGTGGGCTTTAGCCTCACGCCAGCATGCCAGGGGAGCAGGCTGGTGGTACCACCACTGCCCAGGTGGGGACACAGGAGCCGATGGGCAGGGCGGTGTGGAGGCCAGCTAACCACTGCAGCCCCTCCCCCCACCTCTCTCTTCCCCCACCACTAGGAACTCTCAGTGCGCACAGGGTTCTGCGTGGGAACAACTGGGATGATCGATGTCAGAGCAGGGACACACCTCTGGGGCCGAGTACGCTCCCGTCCCTGCCGGCCCTCAGCTGTGCTGCATGCACTGTGCAGGCAGCAGGTTCTCCAGGGGCCCATGTCCCAGTGAGGGGCTGACTCCTTCAGGTAACAGCAAACGGCAGCCCCTGCACACCAAGGGAAAGCTGCTGTCTTCCAGCAGGCGGGGAGCCCCAGCTCTGCTCCCAGCCCCCCAAAGAGCCCGCCTTGCTGGCTGTTGACTTTGACTCTGAGCAGCGCTGACCATCAAAGTGCTGCTCCTTCGTCCCCCAGGGACCCGACTCCCAGGTACGAGCTGAAGCTCCTCGGGGTGCAAGGGGACAGGGCTGGGACTCAGTGCAGCCTGCTCCCCCTCTGAAGCTCCAGCACCATCCCACCCCCCATGGATACAATGAAAGGTGGCTTTCCCGCCCCTCCAGAGAGCCCAGCTCCAGCTTCTGTCCCTGGTGCTGGAGAGTGTGAAGGCAGAGGGAGAAAGAGGTGGCGGAGACCTGGAGCCTTGAGGACAGGGCATGGAGGAAAAGGGCAGGGAACTCAAGGTGAGGCTGGCAGAAATGACATCAGACGTGTCCTTTCAGCTCTCCTCCAGACACCGCCTTCCCCGCCCCTTAAGGAACTTGGAAGTGTTGGGTCTGGATTCACAATGCCTGGCAAGGGGTTCACAGGCAACAGGGTACAAGCCTGGGCACCAAACCAGGAGACCACGGCACCTTCCTCCTGCTGCAGGTGGTGGGGCCCGCAACACCCGGGCTACCTCCACTCGGGAGAAGGAAACCCAGGACGGGACCTGGCACCATAAGGCCAGCCTGGGGACCAGAAAGCCTGAGCCCTGTGCCCTCACTACCCTCCTTGGGGGAGGCGGGCACTGATACAGTAGATGGGACAGAACACACTTGATGCTCCAGATGTTGCAGCATCTGGTACCAAAAGGCACTTTTAAGGTTTTGTTTTCAACATTATTTCACCTATTCCCAGATTTACCCTTGTGAAGAGGGTTGGGCAGGGAGCATTTAACCTCTGGGAAAACTAAGGTACATCAGCAGTGAGGCCGCTGGGTGAGGGTAACTGCTGTGCTGTGCAGCCCACTTGCTGGCACTGAGAGTGACAACAGGGCACCACCAAACTCCAGGCCTGGACCAAGTCAGCCCTGAGCCCGGGAGTCTCCTTGGAAGAAATCTCCAGAACTCCTTTTCTATCATTAGCTTCCTCCTCCAGTGGGCTGCGGCCTTTTAGCTGGATTCCAGTTAAACAGCGTTTATGTGGCCGCTACTTTGTGCTGCTTGCTTCGTGCGTCTTTCTCCTTCTGTTGGCCAAAGTAAATCTCAAACCCCAGGCAGATGTTCACTGATTAAGACCCCACCCATCCATTCAACCACGTGTGGGTAACAGCTCCACTAGTGCAGAACGCACTCACCAGGAGCGGGTCCCCCTCAAGGACTGTTCTTTGCTTCTTGCTGAATGTGGGTCACAGGCTCAGACCCCAGAGCATCTGGGGTACCGGCTATGGCAACGCCAATAGCACACGGGCTCAAAAGAAAACAATTTATTTGTAAGCTTCTTATCAACTTGTAAAGCTTTCTTGTGCTTCTGCCATGAAAGGATTTGTCTCCCCTCCTCGGCTTCCCGCGCTATTTTACTGTCTCTGCAAAACGGTCTCCCGGAAAGCCTGAACCCTCAGCTGCTGAATGTGCAGAAAGCCGCACAGGTGCAAAGCCAGCGGAGAAACTACTCTGAAGTTTCCCTCTGAGCATGCTGCCAATAGAACTTCCATATCCAGACACTTTATGTGATTAAAAACAGAACATTCTATTGTAAGAAAATAAAATTTCCATGGCAACATTTACCCAACAGTTCCCAGTCACAGACACTTGTTTTTCTTAAAGTGATACCAAAGTAGCTCAGTAACAAGACAGCACCAGTAACAACCAAGTACAACTCAATGCCCTGAAACAAGCTTCTGGTTTTCTTTGCATGCTTAGCAACTCTTGCAACCAATGGTTTTCAACTTTTAAAAACTTCCAAAACAAGACTTGTTAATTTTTCAAGACTACGTAAGTCAACCCCAAGTATTCCATGCAATTGTGGTTGAGCTATTCAGATTCCAGAACAATTCAAGAGCAAGCTCCCAGAGCGGCCTCCTGAATGGTTCTAGATAACCCAGGCTATTTTTCCTGGAGAACTGAGGGATCTGATTCAGGCCCACATTTTGGGAAACTATGATTCAATCAATATTTTGACAATGAGAAAAAGAAAAGTAACTTTTCAGAGCACAGGATTAATTATATTGTTATAAAGCTTTAACAAAGTTAATACCTACGTAACTTTTGTTCATAAAAAATGAGGCCCTTGATCTAATTAGATGACTGGGAGAGGTGCAGAGAAATAATTCATTTGGGAGCTCTTCTGGGAACAGGTTCACAGGGTCAGGATTTCACCATCAAGTACAAGGCTGATGACAGCGGCTGGCCCACCTGCGTCTGTCAGGTGCCGCTGTGTGAATCGGCACCTACTCCAGCCTGTGGCCCACTGAAGGGAATCCTGAGATTCTCCTAGTTCTGTTCATGCTTCTAAGCTTAGTGACCCAGTTTTTAAAATATTCAGATATACCCTGCAAATAAATACAACATGCTTTTGTACCCACAACCGCCCCCCCCCCCACCACTAAAGGTCATATATCAATTAAATAAACTCAGCTTTCTTAGCCATTGCCTCAGCTTGTCTGTCCTTGTCGTAAATAAAGATAAGTTCAATTTATACCCAAAATATATTTAAATATTCTAAAGGTATCGTTTGAGCCGAAGTTATCAAAAAATGTAAACAAAATGTATCTTTATATTTATGAACCATAGTCCTAAGTTTTTAATTCACCCTGCACTGACCTTCTAAGAAAACTTACCAAGTCACATTTATACTGAAAAGCGGATGTGGATTTTAAAGTGGCTCCTTGGAGAAAACTGCCAATTACTAAAACTAGCATTACTGAAGCTAGTGGTTTATTGCATCATTCAGTTTCAAAGACCAAAGTACTTCCATTCCAACCTCCCGAGAATGCGCGTTCTGAATGCACCCTGGCGTCTGCTGTCCTCAGTGACCACGCCAACCTGGAGGTCCCGCAGGAACGCTCAATGCAAAACAGGAACCAGGTCTCGAGTGGCCTCATGCCCTCAACTGCACCTGTTACAAGTCCCCAAGTCTCAATTTCAGTACGGTTTCAAAATGAACTTCAAGGATAGAAAGTTGAGGTAAAGTCGAGAAGCCAAAAGAGGAAAACAGACGACCCTCATAAGGAAATCAAAGGATCCACTGATGTCGCCCTCACACTCCACAGTCCGACTGCTTCTCCTGCAGCTGCCTCGTCAGTATTTGGTGTGAGGACAGAAAGGCCACTCCAATGTGGAAAAGGATCTGCCAGAGGTTCCTCAGCCCGTGCAGGTACATGTTGCCCAGACAAATAAAGAGCAGCATCAGCACCACCTTGGTTGTCCTGGCTGGACTGTAGAACAGGTACAAGTAACACTGAAATGATACCAGGAAGGGAAGTCCCATCAGAGGTAACAAAATGGCTGCAAGGTCAGATGCAAGGTCACTTCTCACACCTGCCATGCACATTAGCTGGTCACACTGAATTCACTACAATGGTGCTTGGACTCACTGGCTAAGGTGCTATTAATCATTGGATGAAAGTGGAGATTTGGAAGACAGAAGAAGAGTGAAATAGATGTCACAGGAGGAATGAGAACACGGCACTAGAAAGAAGTTTAGGCAATACAGACAGAAATACAGATAGAAATGCACAGGCTGTGGAGAAAGAAGAGACACACAGAAGGGGCAGACAGCCAGGCTGGACACCCGACCAAGACTGACTGGCCTCCAAATGAATTCTTCCTTCAACGGGTCATGACAGGTGAGAAAGCCAATGAGAGAAGCCATGCTTTTACTATTTTAGTTTTTCAGAGTTATGACGACATAGGGGACCACTGTTCCCTAGACAGCCCCCTTCTCATGCCTCAAAAGCATCTCTGAGACAGGAAAAGGTCTCACAGCAGGGATGGTGACTGATATTTTGTGTAGGGTGATCACACAGAAAAGAAGCCATTCGTGGCCTGTAAAAGATGAATAGCTTTTTGATTAAATATTTTTTTTAAAAATCATATTTTGGGGGATGCTGGGATAGCTCAGCAACTGAGCACTTGCCTCGAAATTGCAAGGTCTGAGGTTCAAACCCCAGCCTCGGCCTGTGCAAACCCATATGCTGAACTGTGGCACAACTGGTAACCACGGGGATTGCTTGGTAGTGAAGGTTCTCACCTCCCACGCAGGAGGCCCCTGGTTCATTCCTGCCCCACGCAGTCCCATATCCACCTGTGTGGAATGAAACCATGTCACAACTAATGATGTACAACTACAGAGACTGCTCTGGGCCCTCCCCCTTCTCTCTCTCTTTCTCACCTTCTCTCAAACAATAAAATAAAAATAACTAAAAAAGTGCATTTTCAAAACAGAGCAATCTAATAAAGGCTCAGCTACAGTGGGAGAGAGAGAGGTCCCCATCCAAAGAGCAGTCCGAGTAAGAACGCAGTTGAGGAAACGAAGGTGAACCGCGAGCTCCCTCGGTGCAGCTCCAGGAACGTGCATGGGCAACACCCAAGGTTTTAGAGACTTGCTTCTAAGAAACGAGTGCATCTTTAAACTTGGGTTGAAAATTTCTTTTTGCACAATGATGTAATTCTTAAAAATAGACCATTCTAAAATGAATGTGGAAGGGAAAGGATATGACTTGAGAACAGAAATTTTAATTAAAAGAAAAAAGAAAAAAAAAGCTTAAGCATGCAGAGGAAGTCCTAAAATCCCAGCCCATGTGGAGAACAAGGAAAGAGAATTAGTCATGTTTTTACTAGAATTAACTCTGCTGATAGGGGATTCCAGAGCTCCTTTCCACTCCATCCCTTACATCTGAAGCTTATTTGGAAATAGCTAAATAATAACCAAAGCCCTCTAGTTAATGTTGTGGTTTTTGTTTCATTTTCTAAAGACAGATTTGAGTCAGATGATATGACTACTGAAAACAATTCTTTTATCTCCACAGACGTGGATGTGGCTTCTGCAGAAGGGCTGCCCAGCAAGAAGCACGAGGCAAGACACTGCCTCCCACTGGTCAGGCACACCCCCAGCCCCAGAGCAAACTCACCCCTCCCTTCTTGGGAGTCAAGCCCACATTCCTGGCTTCTGCTCTGCCCCTGACAAAGGCCCTGTGTTCTAGGGCAAGTGGCTTCCCCTTTCTGAGCCCCAAACTTTCTCTGTAAACTGAGAGGGCTGGGCAGGATGGGCCTCAGGGGCTGGCACTGTACACGATATGAACCAAGGCCTTGGTGGAGCAAAAACAGGATCTAGAAACATGTTGCTGCTTCCAATAAAAGCACAGAATAAGGCCATGGGTTTAACACAATAACCAAATATCAATGTTTCACTTACCTGGAAAATGCAAGCTACAAATGGAATAAGAAAAGCTAGAATATTTCCAATTTCCTCATGAGCTACCTAAAACAAACATGAGAAACATATGAAAGAGAATATTTACATGAAACACTATGACACGAAGCACTTTATACCTCATTGGGCCTGGCATGGTGGACAGTACAACACCGCTGGCTGGATGACACATGAGTCCCTGCTTATGTATCAGAACGGCGGCTGACAGGAAATCGTTTTCAATGGCTTGGACAGACCACGTGCCCTCCTGTCCCCATGCACCTGTGCTAAGCCCTCAACCTAGGATGCCCACCACAACCCAGCTACGTCTTGAAATCCTACTCATGTGTCAACACTAAGCTTTCCCTCATTCCTCCTACCCCCAGGGACTGCCACCTCCTTAGGGATGTCACCACATTCTGCTTTGTGCCCCCAAGACAGGGACTAAGTCTTAACCATCTTGACAGGCACCTGTTGTACTGCATACAGACATTTAGTAAGTGCCGGGTTATGAGTAATCATAAACAATACGAGTAGGAGCCACACCACACATTGGCTGAAGCTAGGGCGTAGTGACAGGCAGTCACCACATGCAGCTCCGGTGGCCTGCTGTGGCTCTCCAAACAGGTCCGTCCATGTGAGACTCCTGAGATTCCCTACCAGCCATGTTGGGGCCTTCCAGCGCAAACGTGCGTGTGTGCATCACAGCTCTCTTTAAAATAGTACCTATTTATTTATGCTCATGATGGTTCTACACTTTCTAAAAGTGACTGAAATACTTCAAAATTAACAAACAATATTTAAGAAGCACTGAACTAGGAAGATGCTTTGAGAGGAGGCTAGAAAAACTTCCCAGTGATACAGTTTTTGACAAAGACACAGAGAAGGTGGTGCCTAACAGCATGCTAAAAATCAGACTATGAGGCACCTTATCCCAGGGAAAAAGGAGGCCTGAACCTCACTTTTGCTCTGGGTGAGTAATCCAACCCCTGCAGTGACCCCTGGGGCCCCAAGGGCCATGAGTGGCCAGATGTCGCTGTAGCAAACTGTCCATTTCTCACCGAGATCCCAGCAGGCCCCTTTGGCTTCTTAGAAAAACAGATACAAAAGAGCAAGTTTCATATTTGTTCGACTTACTATAAAAAATAAAATTAGAAATACAAAATTTATTTGAATTTAAAGACCTAATTTAATATCGTAATAAAATGTGTCCTTCAATTTAAACTGTAAAGAAAAGGTTACCTGTAAAGAATGTTCTGCAAGGTGAATTCCACGAATGAGATTCAGAGCAGCACACATGATATTGAGAATAAGGGACAGGACACCCAGGGCTGTTACTGGTTCCATTCGCCAATTGGGAGCTTCATAATAAAAGATAAATAAATAAATAGTAGTAGCAATAAGTGTCTAGTGAAAATAATGTCCATATGAAAGAAAAATAAACAAAGACATAACTAGATCTCCACTAATGATAGCTTATGCTAAATACACAAGTGTATTAATTTAAAAAGCAGCTATAGTTAGAGGGGAAAAGGCAAGAAATGAAGGAAAGACTGGATCTGGGAATCTCAGTTCCTTCCAGAGAGTGGCCCTTTTCTGAAGAGGCACAGGTTTTCTGAAGTGTTCAACTTCCTTTCTATTAAAAGCAATGATTCTCAGCCAGAGGGGCAACGTGGACCCTCAGCAGACACTTGTCACAACGTGGGAGAGGGTACTACGGGAATCTATTGGGTAAATGCTTCTAAACATCCTACAATGCACAAGACAGGCCCCACAACAAAGAATTATCCAGTACAAACGTCAACGGAATTGAGAAATCCTGATTTAAAGCAATTCATGGCTATATTTGTAAACTTGTTGTCAATTACTTCAACCCTCAGCTTGAAAAACGCTCTCCTCTTTTCCTGACAAGGACAATATTCAGGGCCATGTGTATTTCTAGAGTAACTCACAGCAAACGTGATTTTCGAAACTTTAAAATTATTGGGAAGAGGAAGGGAATATTAATTATTTAAGCTACAAGCTGTTTCTGGAAATCTAATTGGAACAAATTATCATTGTCTATGTAAAGATAACTGCTCAAATTGATTCTGGTTCACACAATTAAATGGTGTCCCACCTATTCTCTTGCTATGCTCTTTTTAAGTCATCCTTTCTTGTCCTTACATTTCCCACATACATACACACATGTATACACACACACAACTATCTAGCCATAACCCGACTGATGCCTACTATTAGTATGTTAGTTTCCACTGAGCAAGTCAAGGTTCCTGTTAGAACAGAATATGCTACCTGTAAAGACTCTAGCCTTGGGACAATAGGGTGAGTCAAACCACAGCAAAATGTCCTAGAAAGATAGGAAAGTTGACACTTTCTGGATTTGCTCCTCTTGTCTAAGTGGTTAAAAAACAAAACATATATTATAAAATTACCCTGTCCTGAGATATGGGAAAGAAGAAGCTTGGGGTTCAACTACCCAATCTTCCTTCCACAAAAGTTAAGTTCATTCCGGACAAAAATTATAATGACTTACTGATTGGCTTGACAGCCAACCTAAGAATTTATTGGTTGAAACAGATTAAATCAAAACAGAAAGTTAAGCCAAAAACATGAACATTTTTAATATATCACTTGTAAAGTTCAAGCAATGAGTTTAGTATAAAACAGTTAAAATAATTAGATGGTTATAATATAGACAGCTCTATCTTTTAGAGCAAAATTCACCTCTACACCAATACAAAATTTTTATAATGTAAATATCCATTTTAATTAAAAATTGGTTTAAAGGAGTGCCAAAAATCATGCTTCGTTATATGCTAGGCAATGAGTGGTTATGCCAGGCTAAGTCATGGAATGCCAGGGCACTGTAATCACAGTCGTTAACACTTCATTCTTCAGATAAGGACTTGGAACTTCACAGGGACAGAGGGATGGCCCCAGGTCTCACAGAACAGTGAACACGCCGGAAGCCCTGGTCCTGGCCCCTGCCCACACTCATCCCCCCATCAAGGAGGACAAGGGTCTCTCAATGGAGATGTGCAATGTTTCACTAAGTAATGAAATAAGGATTCACTGTCAAAGGAAAAAAGATAGACAGACAAATAGATAGATAGATGACAGATAGATAGATAAAAGATAGATGATAGATAAAAGATAGATGATAGATAGATATAGATAGATAGATGTACAAATCTGTAAAAGTGACTTACAGCAACAGAGAATAAGTCTCCTTTATAACATTAAACTTGTAGACTTCACCCTGGTTAAAACAACCTTCCAAGTCACTCTTCTCATGAAGAGTCACCTCTCTTAAGATCAACTCAATCTCATAATGTCAAGATTTTTATAACTACCACCTGAAAACACAATCAGTTCATATTTTTCCCCACATATTTTATACACACACCCCCCAAAACATCTTCTTAGTAAAAGAAATCAATGTCCCTTTGAAATATATAACATGCCCCCATCTTTGTCAACAGCAGAGAACAGCAGGCCACTTACCAGGTTGGCCAGGCTCCAAGTGCATCTGTGTGTGACCATTCATGACCCCGTTTGCAACGTCTGTGTCCTCCAGCGTGAGCGCTGTGGGAGGCTGGAACTCGAGCTCCTCCTGAATTTTGTCTAAACTGCTCTCCATCTGCGTGGAGCTTACATAGTTAAAATGCCACTTCACCTTCTGAATGATGCTATCTGCAAAAAGAGAGCAACCCAAGCTGAGCATATTCATCACCATGAATGCTGTAAGACAATATGTACAAAATGAAGTTTAGATTTCTAAGCAAGCTAATATCAGCCAGATCCCCATGAGTATCAAGCATAAAGGTCAAGTGATTATGATGTATCAGTACTAGATTGGTGACAATCTTTGGAGAGATTGATGACAATCTCTCCAAAGCAGAGTAATGAATATATGATACTCTGTGCATAGTGAAGGCAATAATACCTTCCAGAACCTCAGTGATGAGGAAGTCAGGGGATAAAGGCTTGATTCTCAGCTAAGTCACTGGTGATAGCATAACCCTAGGCAACTCACAGACTATTTCTAAGCCTAAAAAATGGGAATAGTTATTCTTGACCTGATCATCTCACGAAAAGGCATATGAGGAAAAAATCACAAATGAATGTGAATAAGTTGTGCAAGCTAGGATTATGTGTTTGGGAGGTAGTGGTTTCAATTTTTTTATTTATGTTAGTATTAATCCATTGCCAAGTTTTAATGAGTACTTGAAGTTTCATACAGATTGGCACAGCAAAATCATGTCATTCTAACATCATTGTACTTTTACTCATTTTCTACTCTTAATAATGAGCAAACATGCTGCTGAGGAAGGGTTCCTGTCAATCAAGCATGCCCCTTGAGAAGGAAGGCACCTGCACAGGTAAGGGGAGAGAAGAGCACAGACCCACCAGGTACAAATCAGTGGACAGCCCAGGGATGCAGCAGCTGTGGCCTATCCGGGGACAGCATGCCACTTCACAGGAAGGATGGGGGCTGAGAGCAGCAATGTGACCAGAACCTCACAGGGAGACTTGGAGTAGAACTCTGGGTCTACGTCACAGGTCTACTGGTGCACTGGCCAGTAGACCACACAAGGGACTGTGAGGACCATGGCAGAAGTTACCAGAAAGTGTAAGTGGCAGGCAATACTTCCAGGTGCTAGCCCTGCACCTGACCCTTAGTACCAAGTGCTGCCAGCCCCTGGTTCAAAAGCATCGCAGACACAGTGGCAGTTTACATAGAGCCCACAGAATGTCCTCCACCTCCACCTGGACTCCTGTTCTCCCAGGAGCTCCAAATGACGTGGACCACACCTGGGAAAAACAGTGCATCCACACAAATTACGGTGCTGGGCTCCAAAGCCCGAGCCTCCCCGAGGCCACTCCGGCAGCAGTGAGACGAGCAGCAACCTCTTCCAGAGCAGTGCTCCATAGTCCTCTCAATGAAGGACCAGTTTTTTCTTATTTCTAAACTCTTGAAGACTGATACTTTGATAAAACACAATTTAAAAAAATGCCACTGGGATGTCAAATTACTGTAAGAATGTCTAAACACTTACTCTCATGCCCTGTACTTACCTCACGATGGAAGAACAAGTCCACTTACTGTCCTTTGAAGCATACAGCTCTAGAACAGGGTCAGCAACATGTTGTTAAGGGGCCAGGTAGTAAATATTTTAGGTGCATGGGCCCCAAATGGTCTTGTCACAACTACTCAATCTGCTGGTATAGGCAAAAGCAACCACAGGCCGCACGGAGAATGAACACGGCTGTGTTCCGCTTCAGTTACAAAACCAGGAGCTGGCCATGGGCCAGTTTTCTGACCCTGCTTCAGAGGTAACCTGTCTAGGTTTCACCATTCCTCCACCCTGTCCCCAGGCTCTGGAGAGGAGACAAGCCAGAGTGTTACACCTCAAGGCTTTCCAGGCCACTTCCATCCCTGTGACACGTTATTGCATCTCCAATGAATCACAATGATTCATTCACAATGAAATCACAAATGAATGTGAATAAGTTGTGCAAGCTAGGATTATGTATTTGGGAGGTAGTGGTTTCAATTTTTTTATTTATGTTAGTATTAATCCATTGCCAAGTTTTAATGAGTATTTGAAGTGAAGTTTCATACAGATTGATGAAACTTTGATGGTCAAAGCCAAATCTAAACTGTAATTGTACACATACAATGCCACAAGAGAGAACAGTCAATACAAAGAGGGCTACAAACCAAACTCAAGAAGGGCATATGGCCTGGAGGCGAGGCCAACGCAGGTGGTGTCATAGGAAGCTGTGAATTCCCACCACAAGGTCTCCAGGAACCAGAAGGCCATGGCTGCTGGACACTGGCGGGAGCAGATAGCCATGCAGGCCACATCCCCCGAAGAAGAGAAACTGAAACAAAAGGGTAACATCGATGTTAACACGGATCAGAGCCATGGACACCCATCCAGACACAACCTTGCCTCAACTCTGGACTTATTGGCCTTGAACAATCTTGGAGCTGTTTGCTGCATATATATTGTCTCTTCAGCCAGAACTGCCTGGAACTATGCCTTTCTTAACTTCCTCTATAAGCAGCATTTGCCAATGACAGTGTGTGATCACTCTTACTTATTCATGCACGAGGAGGCAGGTTCCAGTAGGGAGAGTAGCCTCAGACTTCTTTGCATCTACCGAGAAAAAGGTTTTTCTTCTTTAATCTGTTCTACATCTATCTATTTTCTAACATCAAACATCCTGGCATCCTGAAATAAAACCTTCATGCTTGTGAGTTTCTACATATTTGGATATACACAACAGCTGGATTAGTTTGCTAATGTTTTATTTCAGACTTTTGTGTCTATACAAAGTAAGATGGGCCCATAATTTCCCTTTCCTCATCTGGTGTGGCATTAAGGTTATTCTGATCGCATAAAATAAATGCAGGGCTCTTCTGCCTTTTCAGACTGTCACACTATCACTTCAAGTCCTAGGGACCCTAGCTCCCCTGTCTGGGGTGCCTCCTGACTCCCACTCGTTGTGGAACATCTCCACTAGTGCTCTGTCACTTCTGCTGAGGGCTCGTCACTGGCAAGCCTGCTTCCTTCTACACGAATCCCTGGAGGCACACTTCTCCCAGAGCGGGTTGGCCCTGCCTCGGCCAGATGCCCCAGGGCTGGCAGCAGCCTGGAACCAATACTGACATCTGAACTTGGGCTGAGGAATTCCACGTCCATGGGGACTAAGAAGTATAACCTCAAACTTCAATCCTACACAAGGCACTGGTGCAGGATTTCAATTTCTTAGGGTAGGCTCTGTCTTCCCATCTAAAGCCAAGTAGAGATGAGTTCCCTGTATTGGTGGGCAGACCCTTCCTCATCTGTCATTCCACTAGGGTAGCCTGACAAGAACCCTTCTTTTGTGCATGGGTTTACTCCCACACCTCACCCTACGGAAGCCCAAAGACCTCTCTCTTCATGGGTGCTGAAATTCAAAACCTGAGCTTACTATGATTGGTTAGCCAGGAGTCTCAGCGTCTATTCCCACACCTACCACCTTAATACTCTGCTCCCCCTTCATTTCTGGCACCTTGGGATTCTTTCTTTCAAGCTCAGCTACTCATTTAAAAGATTTCATAGGGGAAGCCGGGATGGCTCAGCAGGTTAAGCACTCGCTTTGCAGCCTCGGAGCCCGAGGATCAAATCCCAGCCCCGGCCCATGCAGACCCATATGCTAAACTGGGGTGTACCCCCAGTTCAGTTCTTGCCGGGGCCCATGCGGGAGGCTCCTGGCCCAGTTTCTGCCCTGCGCAGCCCCGTGCCCACCTGTGGAGTGAAACTATATGAAAAACTAATGCTGTCAATGATGAAGACTGCTCTGGGTCCTCCCCCTTCTCTCTGTCTCTGTAAAAAAAAAATAAATCTTTAAAAGATAAATGATGTCAGAATGGATTAGGGTGGGCCTTCAACCAATGACTGGTGTGAAATCTGGTCACAGAGACAGAAGGTAGAGGCCCAGGTAACCAAGACGGTGGAGAGACTGGGGTAACGCTTCTAGAAGACGTGAAAGGACAGGGACTGCTGGCAACCACCAGATGGAAGCAGAGAGGCATGGAAGAGATTCATCCTTAGCGCCTCAGAGAGCATGGCCACGCTGATATCCTCATCTAAGCCTTGGGGACTCCAGAAATGCAAGAAAATAAATTTCTGTTGTTTTAAAAAGGCAGTTTGTGGTCATCTGCTGTGTCAACCCTAGTAAAATAATTCAAATCTTTCAACTATAAAAATAAAGTATAGTACTGCTCACCTGGAAAGGAAAAAAAGCCTATTTCCTTTGTGAAAATAATGGTGAATACTTCATTTAAAATGCAAATGAGTAGAACATTTTCTATTTCACTTTTCAAAAAACTGAAGTGCCCAGAATTTCATGTGAAGCTTTATGCTTTGCTTTTCCTTAAGTGAGAAAAGGTATCCTATTTGAGGTGCAGTATCAGTTCCATAGAATGTTCAATAATCATGTATAATGAGGAAGCTGGTTTCGGCACTCAAAGGAAGGAGCTGCAAACACGGCAGATGCAGCCAGGAGTCTGCTCCTGAGCACTCGCAGCCCACACCAAGGGTAACAGCTGCACGTGCCTGCCATCTGGCACCCCCTCAGGCCACATCCCTATGGGCCTGGCAGCATCACCGAGCCCAGAGTCCTGTCTGGATTTTTCCTTTGGTTCTTCCTATTCTGAGACTGAATGCCCCTAACCCCTCCTTACCAGGCCAACTAAACACTTACTATGCAAGGGGAGCAACAGGGACTTGGTAAGTGAAGGCCTAAATACTGGAAAACAATGAGGTAAAATCTGCAGCAAGCTATTTCGATATTTCAAAACCTGCCTTGCCCCTAATCCCTCCACAGATGGGCTTTTTGCTCTAAGCCCAGAGTAAGAAATGATGAAACCCATGAGGAACAGACCACAGTGCCTGGCTGCCTGCCATGTTAATCTGCTATTTCTTCTCTCCTCACCAGTTTTCCAGCCCTGCATTCAAAGCCTGGCTCTACCACTTACTAACAGTGTAAGCTTAGGTAAGTTGTTCAACCTCCATTTCCTCCCTATACAATAAGTATAATACTATTGTCTACCTTATAAGCCTCAGAAAGCACTTAGACTGTGCCTGGCACATAGAAAACACTCAATAACACAGTGATGACTACTGTGATTACCAGAATTGCTTGACTCTCACTTAATAGAGCATTTTCCCTGCTGCATTATCTATAGTTATAGATTTCTCTTGTTCCCTCATTAGACTTTAAGTTCTTGAGAAGAGGGATCCACTGGTGCTCATTTTTCACTCCCCTGCTCCTGTCATGTACTAAAATAAAATTAATTAAAAAAATTTTAAAGTGAAAAAGTTTTTTAAATCAAAACCTCGAGGCAAGAACTGTAAGTTGAGTCCTTTTTCCT
Source organism: Craseonycteris thonglongyai (assembly GCA_004027555.1). Classification (NCBI taxonomy): domain Eukaryota; kingdom Metazoa; phylum Chordata; class Mammalia; order Chiroptera; family Craseonycteridae; genus Craseonycteris; species Craseonycteris thonglongyai. The sequence continues at coordinate 63,680 of PVKE010004096.1, forward strand.
GACTTTTCTCAGCTTTCTCACTCTTGTCCTTTCCCTTCCCAGCCATTTAAATCTGGTATCTCTACCTTTCTCACCTTTCTTCCACCCCCACATCTAGTGCAGAAACCCCCCACACTAACGGCATGAAAGCTGGTTGAGCCCTGGGCTCCCTATGCTCACGGGCACTCCATGAACACAGGAGTTCAAGCAGCAGTGTCTGAGGATCCCGACTGCATGAAAAATGCACGCAATCTCAGGCCACCGCCATCTGATGTTAGGTCTACTTTTCACACACAATGTGATCAGCATAATGTGACCTCAACACATGGTTAAAAGAACACAATTTCTGCTGATGTGCTGGAAAAGTGAACATGCTTGCTTACTGTATATTGAAGTCACATCCCTGTGCAGAACAGCGACCAGGATACTGGGCCAGTTGCGAAGCTAAAGTCTTGAGCCGTCTCCTGCATTTCAGAAAATCTTGGGTGTGGTAAAAATCAGTGGAGGCTGACAGAGGCAGTCCATCCCTCACCCTTACCACGCAGGCAAAAAGGATCATGGACATGGTCCGCAAAAGGAGTCATGAGGACACCTGGGGGAAGCAAGGTCACCTTGTTACTGAGGGCCACATGATGGTGGCAGAGGTACCTGGCCCTCGGCACATGCACTCTGGGTTATTGCATCCTCACCCCCACAATTGCAAACATTGCTTTCATTATCATTTTCCTGCCCTCTATAGCTATGTCACTCACAATTTTCCTCCCTTCCTTATCCTCCCGGGCTTTCTTTTCCTGTATTCCTCCTTTTCCTTCTCTCTAATGAATCTCTCCTTTTCCAGAATGAAACCAACCAGGATGAGGGAGAAAGGAATATGGAGAAGCAAAGAAGCAGGACTGAAAGGGTTCAGGAGCAACAGCAATGACTGTGGGTATAGCAGGACACAGGTAACAAGATGGCCCCAAAGGGATAGGAAGCACCTGACACTGAGGCAGCAGGGATGGATCCAGTAACCCGTGCATTTCAGGTCACTCAGGGAGGTAGGTGCTGAGTAGTTTACCTGCTATATCCCTACCTGCAGTGGAGGGATTCTAAGCATCTAACTTAAAGCAGGTAGCAAGGAGAAAAGAAGGCAAAAATGGAACTGAAACAGTATACATATATACAGTAGACTCTCCATTAACTGAAACTAAAGTGACTGGAATCCTCAAGCAACCGGCAATATTTTGGCAGTTGCTTGAGCATGCCGGTCACTTGAGTTCTGGTTAATGGGGAGTCTACTTACATTTATTCAGCATCTACCAATCCCCATGGGTGCCAGTTAACTGAGAGTCTACTGTAGTATGTTCCCCAATTTCTACAATTTTTTGATATAGAGCCAGTCTTCAAAACGATGACTGAGCCCCTACAGATGGCTAAAGGAAGTCAATTAGCAAATTATATTACAGTAAGGCACACTAAGTATTCAGCTTTGATATGTGAGCATCATTAAGAAACAACAGGAAACAGATTCTGAGCCCTCATGGCACCTGTGGCAAATGAGAACGAGGTGCTCTCAGGTAGAAACAGCCTGGACCTGTTCTGCCAGCAGAGCCTGGCTGGGTTTGAGCCCCCGTCTGTTAACTCCACAGGTGCTCGTACAGGGCACAACGGGCACATTGGCATGTGGCAGACTCACCACCTGGGATTAGTGAGGCAGCCATCACAACTTGAATGGCTCTTTCCACACACCCACACAGCCCATTTCACAGATCCTGTTTATCAGTTCCTCTACTTGATAGGATGTTAATATGTTTGTACGCTTGTGGGCTTTTCTTCCAAAATGCTCTAGAAATGTAAACTTATTTGGCATCTCAGTTCCTGTGAACACTAGGAAACAGGAGCCCCAGGACACACACTACTCTCATCACCTCTGTGCCTGCGTGCATTCTTCACCTATATCTGCCACTCTTCTGATGTCCAAATCCACACCAAGGCCTGTCTCCAGTCCACCCTTTCCATGAGACTTCCCAGACCTGCCCCACTGGAAGTACTCCTCCCTCATCTAAATTCCCAGAGACTCTACCTCTTTGTTCTCTATTTTACTGAGTTATCATTGCCACTACTGAAGTGTAAGTTCTAAGAATAAAGACCATATCCAGAATAGATGAATGAATGATTATTCCCATTTTACACATGTAGGAACTACAGTGGTAAACAAACACACACACACACACACAGAGGCAAAAAGAAAAATTCATTAGTCTACCAGTCAACAGATCCTACACATCCATCTGTCCCATCTCCCCAAACCTTCCACTGAGGAGTTCAAATGCGAAAAGCCCCCGGAAAGATACAGCCACACCATTGTTCCTGGCACCACTGGCAGGGCCAGGCCAACTGCAGAAGATCCTGTGGGCTCTGCCCAGCTGCCCGGCCAGTGCTAACCTCTAGCACCAGAAAGGGCATTTGGGGTGGTTAGATGGAGGTTAATAACATTATCTTCTATAATTTCATGAATGTTCGAAATATTTCATTTAGAAAAAAAGATTTTAAGAATTATAAGGCACAAAACCCTGACAGAGTTAGGGTAAATCTACAAGGTCAACTTGAGACCAAGGCTTAGGGTCTAAACAAGAACTTCAACTTGTTTGCTACCTTGAGAACAAGTGTTATATCAGTAATAGTCAAGTGAAATGCATGTAGAGAAGTGTTTAAGAACACTTGTAATGAAGAGGTTTCTAAGAACAGTACTTGTTTAAAAAAAAAAAAAGACAATGAATTAATGAGATATTAAGAATCAGACAGGATTAAAAACATCCCCAAGGCAAAATAAGAAAAGTACTTTTAAAATAAAAAATAAATGAATGGGGCTTTATCAAGCTAAAAAGCTTCTGCACTGCAAAGAAAACCATCAACAAAGCAAAGAGGCAACCAACCAACTGGGAGAAAATATTTGCAAACAATGCCTCTGATAAGGGGCTAATATCAAAAATATACAAAGAACTTGTACAACTCAACAAGAAAAAACAAGCAATCCAATTTAAAAATGGGCAGAAGACCTAAACAGACACTTCTCTCATGAAGACATACAAATGGCCAACAGATATATGAAAAAACGCTCAACTTTACTAGCAATTAGGGAGATGCAAATAAAAACCACAATGAGATACCATCTTACACCTGTTAGAATGACTATAATCAACAAGACAAGAAATAACAAGTGCTGGAGAGGCTGTGGAGAAAAAGGAACCCTCATACACTGCTGGTGGGAATGTAAACTGGTACAACCACTATGGAAGGCTGTATGGAGATTCCTCAAAAAATTACGAATGGAATTACCATATGACCCAGCCATCCCTCTACTGGGCATCTACCCAAAAAACTTGAAAACCTTGATCTTTAAAGATGTTTG
>PVKE010004097.1:0-67041 GCA_004027555.1 Craseonycteris thonglongyai
TACAAAAATGCAGTTGATTTTGGGACATTGATTTTGTAGCCTGCAACTTTACTGTATTTGTCTATTATTTGTAATCAAGTACCGGTATCTTTTCTTAAGGGAGACTTTAGGTGTCATAAGAATTTGGTACTCTTTCAAAAATTATTTTTTTTTTTATTGTTTGAGAGGTGAGAGAGAGAGAATTTTTTTTTTTTTTTTTTTTGCATGCACATTCCAAATCAGTTTGGTTGTCCATAAGCAGTGGACAAGTGCCTGATTAACTAATACCTGTGGTTACACCCTGGCGCTGACTATGCATGTGTCAGTATGCTTCATTTATAACATGGTGCTTTTCCAAGCTGAGGAGGAGGTAAGAAATGAGCCTGCGCCATTATAATTAGATAAACTGCTCCTAGTAATTGAGGATCAGACAGGAGAATCCGCCACCTCAGAAACACAGGCAAATACACACGTATTAAATAGGCAGATAAGCAGTTATGTTTTAGATTTTGTTCCATTTGGCAGAAGAGAGCAGAAGATAGAGAATGTAACCTTAGTGTAGTTTTGGATTGTTTTATATCTTTCTGCACCAGTTTGTAGTTGGTTTAGAGTAGTAAAATAATGAGAGCTGCAAAATATTTTTATGCTGTTTCATTAAATAGCATTTGAGTCAGTGCCATGAACATTGAAACAGTGAAAGCTTTTATTTTATTTTTTTTTCGAATTGGAGGCTGTGATATACAGTGATGCCTTAGAATTCAAACTTAATCGTCCCTGTTCAAGGTCCAAAACGTTCGAGTTCGAAGACAAGAGTGGGCTTTCGGTTAAAGCTACGGGCCATACAGTTGATACGTCCCGCACGAACGCCAGTTTGGAGTTTGGGTTCCAAAGTGGCGTTTGGATTCCGAGGCAAAATTTGCTTGATTTTTTCATTTGGATTCCAAGTTGTTGGAGTTTTGGGGCATTCAGATTCCAAGGTATCACTGTATACTATTTATCTATCATCCATCTGTCTATCCATCTGGCCATAACTCACTTCTTAATCAAAGTTGCACTTATGGTATTTTTTAAAAGTCAGCCAGTTCAACAAAGATGATAACAAAAAGGTTGACCACCTCCCTTACCTCTCCCGACCTGGACTTTTTCCCCATAGAGGTAACCAATTTGAACTTGTTTGCTATTTCTCATACCCTGCTCTATTTCTACACCACGCATCTCTTCCCTCCTTCAATTTAATACCTGTGAGACATTGGGTCTTACAAGTGTTGGTGTGTCATAGTTTAATTGGATTTTCAATTTTTTCATTCTAAGAGGCACATAGAAAGATGGAGATCCTATTTGGTGACATCACAAATTGGATAAAACACGTTTCCTGACTTTATATTTCAAATTTAGATATCATTTATTGACTTATCTCTAATGACTATGAAAGATGGTTATTTAAATCTCTTTCTAACTCCTTCCCATTTCACCTCAAATAAGGCCACATGCAACACAAAACTACACACACACATTCCTTTCCCCTTCGTTCGTTCCATTATAATTTTTTTTCTTTTTCAATTATAGCACATATTCAGTATTATTTTATATTTGTTCCAAGATATAGCATAGTGGTTACACAGTTGTGTAATCTGCAAAGTGATCCCCCAACAAGCCGAGTACCCACCTGGCACCACACGTAGTTATTGCAGCATTATTGACTGTAGCCCCTGTGCCGCCGTTCTTGACAGTTTTGTAACTACCAAGTTGTGTTTCTTGCTCGCTTCATCTTTATCACCCAGCCCCCCCAGCTCGCCTCCCTTCTGGAAACCATCAGTTCGTTCTCTGTATCTACGAGCCTGTTCCCATTTTGTTTGTTTGTTTTGATTTTATAGGTGCATCCCTTTTTGAATTGCCTTTACTGAGAATTTAGGGGAGCACCAGAAAGGAGCTAAGGTGCATCCCCCCCCCCAACAACACACACACACACATTTGTTCAATCTGTTGTGTTCAACCATAAATCACTTTCACACCAATTCGTCTCAGGAAAAATGCACTGTCTTCAGAGCACCTACACTAGGGATATAAACAGGTGGCCTGTGACCAAGTCTCTTTTGAGAGGATCTTCTTTGGCTAGCACAGGGCTTATAATACCTGAATCTCTTTAACAGGCCAGGTATCTGTCAGTCCTTCACAGGCTGTTGCACTCCCTCTTATCCAACATCTGTCCTGAATTCACATTTATGTTACTTGTCCAGCTGCTGGGGCACTTGGGTTTGTGAATACTGTCCTACACCTATAAAACATATGCCCTTTCCAAGAATCCGCAGCAGAAGGGGCTACAACCAGAAACAGAAGGTTTGAAGTCCCAAGGTGCCCACTGACATAGTTTGTTCTCCGTGCCCTGACTTGGTCTCATCACTTACTCTACCTGCTACTATGGAGAACCCGCAGTCACTCATAGCTTCTCTCACGAAAGACACACTAGAGAGCTTATTGTATTACTTTTTTTGTTGTTGTTGTTATATGTAATAAATATACAGAAAGATAAAGGAGGCTGCTTCCTCTGACCAGATCCCCAATCTACTTCAATGAAAGATATGTATTTATTAAAATAAAAATTATAAAATGTTTTGAATGAGAAGGGCAGCCGGTCCAAACTCCTTACTTTGCCATGGAAGAAGCAAAGCCCCATACTGGGGAAAGCCATTTTCCCACAGACACAGCTATTGATGGGGAGTCTACGTAGGTGCCCAGGACTCCTGGTTTCCCATCTGGTACTGTCTCTGAACACCTCAAGGAAGAGAAGTGGGGGAGATTAGGGATTTCTTATTACCCCACAAACAGCAACAGCATTTCCACCATGCTTTACTTTCAAGTCATATCCTCTAAGTGAATCGTATTTATTTTTGGTGTGATAAACATGGCATGGAGCAGGAAGAATGAAGATGAGGGTGATTTGGCTTCTTAATTTCCATGTGCATCATCAACAAGGTTTTCTGTGATATCACATTTGTAGATACGTGTTTAATTGATAAGAAATGGTGTTAAACATTTAAGTGTAGCCTTCAGGTATTTCCGATGTAAGTGAAAGCAAATAAATATTTACTTCTAGAGTGAGAAAATGTAATGGGAATTTTTTCCTCTCGTGATCACTAAATATTCTCATGTTGTCTATTATAAGTTTTAAATGTGTTGAACCTTCTCATACGCATGTTGCAGGAACTTGCGGAACTTGAACGGGCCTGGGTGAGCCATCGTTAAGCAGGTAGCTGACCAGGGCTTACAGGGTCACATTCGTAATCACACTTTCTGAAGGTCATTGTACTTCAAACCATATCTAAACCTTTTTTTTTTTTCCCTCTCTGTGAAAGTAAGCCTCAGAAAGCTGGAAACAGAAAGCATTATTGTGCTATCAAGAAAAACTGAAACTGATTATTTCAAAGCACCTCATTCAACTTGGGTAGGAGATGATTTCAGTTTCCATGGGAACAGAAATGAAAACAAGTACAGTAACTTCTGTTCTTTCAACATGTGTGCCCGAACTCTGCCTTATAATCCACAGAAACACTTTCCACCCAAACCCTGTAACAAATCCTCTCTTACCAAATTTCAAATGTAGCAAATGTTGCATAGAGAAGCGGACATGTAAGGTAGTCTTTTAAAACTCTGTTTGTTTGTTTGTTCTGATCTCTAGTTTCTAGGTTTAGTATATTTCAGAGAGGGAGACCTCGTGGGTGGGGCTAGGAAGGAGCGGAGGTGGTTAGGTAGGATAGCTTGACTAGAAAGTTCTAAGCTGTGTTAGCTCAGCTAGCAAAGGTCTTTAAATACTAAAATGTATTCCTCAGGGAATTCTGAGGTTCCTCTAAAAAACCAGCATTTATTTGAACATGGGTTGGACATTAGCTGTGTGCTATGTTTACAATGACTTCCCCATTTCTAATTTTTGGGACCACTGATAATGTCAAAGGTATGAGGTTAAAGTATACATCTTTTGAGTAGCCCCATCTGTCTGTGAAAATCCCTTCCAAATAATTTAAGTTTTCAATATTTTGTGGTTTATTTCTATGTGATTTCCATATTCTGTCTTTCTCTTGTCTTTCAGGAATCTTGAGTTGACCCCATTTTCTAGAAAACCTGAATACTTAGGGTTTCTCCTGAGCCATCCCCACAAGGAAGGACCCGTGATAATAGCTACAGGCCTTTTCTGTCTTGCCATGAAAATCAACCATTTTCTCAGCATAGCCATCACAAAATAAATAGACAGATACACGTGTCAGCAAATTCAGGCAAAGGCACCTGAATTGCCAACATTGGTGTCATGTTAAGGGGACAATTTGGTGTAACTTTTAAAATAAATATTATTAACAGCAATTGCTTATGATAAATAATGTGCTTTTTAAAAGCTTAAAGTGTCAAAAAAAGGGAAAAGACCTTTTAGAGGTCTCATAAAAAGCTCTATGTTTAAGGGTACATATTATTAGTAATTGTACATATATGTGTAATATGTCTGTTAGTCTACTGCACTCTGAGTGTTCTGATGTCAGAGAGGCTATGAGGCTGGAATCATCTAGATGACTTCTGCCATCACTGTTCTATTATGCACTTCAATTTAGTGCGTGATAGGATAGACAGTAATGAATGCCTTTTCTTACCTCCAGTGAAACTTAAGAATTGTGCTTTCTACGAAGTACAGTACTACACAGTTACTCATAGGCATGAGCTACTCCTAACATTTCCAGATGGATGTACTCTTTGGAGAAATAGTTTCTTCCTGAAAATTGGTTCTGTTCAAATTTTAGTCACACATGGACTAAAATTTGACTTAAATGTCAGGGCCAAAGACTTTAAGCATAAGTAAAAATATCTTCCTGGTTCATTGCCTTTGCAATTATGTGATTCTTTTTATAACACGAGTCTTACTAAACAGTGCATGGTGATGTGATTAGAACAGATCTAGTAGTAGTACTGTCTTTATGGCCAAACATCACTCTGTCAACAGTCAATCCTATTTTCGCTCAGCTTTCAATAAAATTGATATTTTAAAGATAACAATCCAATCTTCACTTAGAGGCATTATTACAGTTATAGTTTTAACTAAATGTTTTTTGTTTGTTCTTTTGCATTCTTTTTTGGCGGGGGAGATGTTGACATTGGTTAGCAAGATTATATAGGTTTCAAATTACAGTTCTATAATACATCATATATGTGTTGCGTTCTGTGCTCAGCAACCAGAGTCAGTTCTCCTTTCGTCACCATATATTTGGTCCCCCTCCCTCCTTCACTACCACCCTTCCCCTTGACTCTCTGGTAACCATTAAACTATTGACTATGTCTTCGAGTTTCTGTTTTTTTGTGCATTTGTCTTGTTCCTGTGTTGCCTTCAGTTTTATGTTCCACATAGGAGTAAGGTCATATGGTTCTTGAGTTTTTCTGTCTGACTTACTTTGCTTCGCATAATAATCTCAAGATCCATCCATGTTGGAAATGGCAGTATTTTATCTTTTCTTATGGCTGAGTAATATTCCAAAAGTGCTTTTCTGTAGTGGTGCATTTCCAACCATCTTGCTTTATATGTGGCTTAGAGGCTTACCTTGCAAAGTGTTATCTGTGGATTAGTAGCACCTAAGAGCTGTTAACATGCAGAGGCTCCAAACTGCTGACTCAGAGTCTGTATTTTCCAGGATCCCCAGGTGATGGGCAAGCACTGATTTAGAGGACACTAGGCTGGACGGAGCTACTACTAAATGTTGAATTGAGTTTGGGGTATTGCGCTATACTTCATCTTGGTGAAATAGTTATTACAGTCTAGTGGTCAAATAGAATTCCTATCCTTCTATCAATTTTGGACAAGTTTACCTAATTCTTTATTTGCAAATTTAAATAACAGTGTTTATCTCAAATAATTGTTGTGAAGTTGAATATGATTTAAATATGATCATGCATATGAGGTATGTAGAGCACAGTGCCAGGTACCTGGAGAGTGGGCAATAAATGTGTCTGTCATCATTACCTGCACTTTCCTGAGGACACACGTTATGCTGGCTTTTGTCTGTGGGAGGCACGTGTGTACTTAAGACAACTACTGATACAATACAATGGTAAGTATGGGATGGATATAAAGATGAATAAGTAAGAGCCCTTTTCTGTAGAAACTGCCATAGTACCAAGGCTCCTATTTCCGCATTATTTCATAGTCACTTCCAAAATCATTGGAGGTGTCTACTTGATAGCGATCCATGTTCACTATTTTCATATACCACATAAATAGAGAGTAACTGCACACTATAATTAGAGTATACTAAAGACTTTTGACAGGGGTGATGAGGCCGTAGCTGCCTGAAGGAGCCAGGAAGACTCACTGGAGTAGGTAAGGTGGGTCCAACAGAAGGGAAGAAAGCATTCTGGGTAAAGTGTAAGGAAGAGAATGGATAATATAGTGCAGGGGGAGGGGTCAGGGCTCCTTTCTGCTTCTTCCACAGCGGACACACCCACTCTCTGCCTCTCCCCGAAGCATCGTCCTCCCTGAGAAGGGCTGGGTTTCACCTTCCTGCTTTGCCACATCCAGCCAGCCCTCTTCCCTTTGTTTTTTTTTCTTTTTAATTTCTTTTTACTTTTTATTTTATTTTTTAAAATTTATTGAGGCGACATTAATTGATATCAATTACATTGTTTCCAGGTGTACAATTCTACATTACTTTGTCTATATATCGCTTTATGTGCTCAGCAAAGTTATCCTCTTCCCTTTGTAAGGAATCCAAGTTCCCTAGTGTATCCCCAAGGGATTTTTAAGAAAATTGGGGTGGTGGTGGTGGTGGGGGGGAAGCAGAGGGAGCAAGAGAGGAAAGAATACAAATATAAATATAAATGTGTGTAGAGGGGCAGGAAGATAATGGTAAGTGTTGGATGAGCTGCCATAACAGAATAGTACAGGCTGGATAGCTGAAACTGTTGGCAGTTTATTTTTTCATCGTTCTAGAGGCTAGAAGTCGGAGATTCGATGTTGCCTAATAGGTCATTCAGGGAACAGAGTTAGGTTTTAGAGTCTGAAAGAGAGATGATCAGAGATAGTTAGAAATGGGCGGAGTGGAGACATAGAGCCCAGCTCATCCCAGCCAGTCGCTCTGCCTCATTAGACCATTAGTCACATAGGAGGGGTAGGCAAGCTTATTAGGTGCCTGGTTACCATGGTGACCAGTTGGAACCTTTGTTTATCTTACTTTATGATTTTATGACGCAGATAAACGGTGTCATTGCCCACTGGTCATGAACTCCTTGGCAAGGTGCTTGACTTCTCTTCGGGCTCAGTTTCCCACTCTATTCCTCGGGGACCGTCATGCCTGCCCTACCACTTTGGAATGTGTAGTGAGAAAATAGTAAGAAAGCACTTTCAGAAGCTTAGCGTGCTGCCTAAATGTCTATCACTGTTAACCCCCTAACTTGCTGCTGCCAGCCTGTCATTCCAGCTGAAGGCAAAGTTGTGTGTTAACTAAGTCCTTATCTGAATTTGGGGACATTATCCTTGCTTGCTCTCTCTGGCACAGTTATATTACTTTTGAGACTGGATACCAGTTCAGAAACAAAAAAACAGCTACTAGATGATAAGTTTGTTCTGAAAAAATGCATACCAGGGAACTCAGAAGCCCAGAGTAAACATATCTATGAACAATAATGATTAGTTTATGTAAATCACACCCAATAGTCTAATGGACCAAAAGTTGTATATTAGCCTACATTTTAACAGTGTTAACTGATAAGAACAAGAGAACTGCTAAGTGTCTTGATGTTTTTTTGTTGGTTTTCATGAGATTTAGAAGGGATACTGCTCTAAGTAGCCCACTAGGTCACAGTTTCTTAGTGCAAATACTGTTCTATAATATTTTATCAGACAGCCTCTCATCTCCTTCCACTCAATGACAAGAAAAACGGAGTGACAGCAATAATGAATATATATAGCTCGCTCAGTTTCCGGTGCTCTTTCACGTGTATGGTCTCATTTGAGCCTTACTGCAATCTTGTGAGGTTCTTATTAGCATCCTCAAATTCCAAGGGGAGCTTTGAGACCAAGTGAGGTGGATTCTCTGTCCCGAAGCTGTGGCGTAACCGCCGCTTTTCCAGCAGACCACGGTGGCTGCGGGCACAGTGTGCATTTGGCGTGGCCAGTTGATGTCCCTGTGGCAGGAAACATCAGAAGACAGAACTCTTTCCTGCACCTCCCCCTCAGGCATAATCTGGGGCTCGAACACACTCTCTTGGGGTCATGGGAGAACTGGCTTCTTCAAAGAGCAGGGGTGATGTCATGAGGGAGCTCTGCTGCTCTTTGATGTAGAAGGGATGGTGTGAGTGGACCCTGGACGGAGGTTGCTTTTCTTCCCGTTTCTCTTCCTCCTGCCTCATTCCCTCAAAGAAGCTGCACTTGCAGTTTCTTACTCCTCCCTTTTCCTTTGGTAGCCCTGCTCCCTTCTCTTCCCCCTCCCCCAACTCCTCCCTTTTTGTTGCTGCATCTGTGTTTCTCTTGTCTAAATGGTTAACAGCATCAGAATTTTGTGAGGCTCTTTGAAGTGGAGGGGGGACGTGGGCTGCTGCACACGTGGCATCTTTTGTTCAGTGAGCTACCTCTGGGGTCTGGCCAGCAGGGACCATCACCACTTTGCTGGACAATCACGCAGAGGCTGAGGCTGAGAAGCACTCAGGGATTTTGAGTAAATTAAATAGTTGGAAAGTTTTTTATGTTTTTTTTTGGGGGGGGGCGTGCAGAGAAGGAAGTGGAAACACATTATTAAAATATAATGTGACTATCTAATAAGTATTTTTTCTAGCACTTTCTATATTTCAGTTCTAAGTAAGCTGCTAGTGTCAGATTTCTCTGTTAGTTCCTTCCTTCGGCTTTCTCAGTCACTCAACACCACCACTGATCTATGACCAAGAATCACCAGATATTTGGTGAAGGAGAGTTTTATATACCTGAGACATAGTAGGTGGCTGCCAAAAGTCAAAGTGTGGAATAAAGCAGGGATAACCTGAGGCTGGCCCCTCACTTACGTAGCACATTCTATGGGGGTCTTTGTCGACACCTAGGTGTGGACAGGTAGTGTGCTAAGAGTTCGGGCAGGGATGCTGAGCTGGCTCAGCAGGTTGATGCTCGCCTTGCAGCCTTGCGGTCTGAGGATTGAGTCCTGGCCCTGGCCTGTGTGGACCCATATGTTTGAACTGGGGTGAGCTTCCCATGTGGGAGGACCCCAGTTTGGTCCCCATCCTGTGCGGCCCCGCTCCCACCTGTGTGGAATGAAACTATGTCAAAAACCAATGACGTACAATTATGGACACTGCTCTGGGCCCTTCCCCTTCTCGTTGTCACTCTCTGTCTCTTTCTTTTTGTTAAAAACAATAAAATAAATCTAAAAAAAAAAAAAAAGAATTCAAGCATATAGCTTTTTTTTTAAAAATGGAAGATTCTCACAACATAAAATGAACCATTAACTATCTTTAAATATACAATCCTGTGACGTTTAGTACACTCACGATGTTGTGCAGCTAATTACCTCTATCTAGTTCTGACACATTTTCGTCACCCAAAAGGAACCTCATATCTATTCAGAAGTCACTCCCTAGTCTCCCCCTCTCTCCTCTCCCCAAGACCGGCAGCCACTCATCTACTCTCTGTCTTTATAGATTTACCTATTGTGAATGCTTTCTATAAACGAAATCGTACAATATGTGACTTTCTGGGTCGGGCTTTGCATCTAGCTCTTTAGCTCACCGCCTGATTCTCAGGGCAGAGCTGTTCTAGCTCCGAGAGGAGCCTAGTCCTGCGTGTGGCTTCCAAAGAATCCCATTCACCCGAGTCAGTTCCCCTTCATGAGTGTTCCACCACCAGGGAGGCTGGATATCCATTCTGGGTTGTGTGGCGGGTACCAGATTCCTCTTCCAAAGTTTTTCTATAGCAAGAGAAGGAGGGAAGGGGATTGAGGTAGTGTGCAACTTACTCACTTTTCCTCTTGGATTTCTCTTTCTCCTGAAGAATAGCCCCCACCCCCAGTGGACACCCTGCCTCTTGTAGAAGGGGTGGCCTTTTTCTCCTCTTCAGGCTCTTGCTATGGTATAGATTTTATCTGTGTGTGTATATATGAGTATAAAAACCAGTGTTCCTTCTGGGGACGCATTGATTGATGTATATACTGGAAACATCTTTAATAATTTAATGCTGGCTTCAAAGGAGATTACACCAAAAAGCACATTGCTTTTCATTTATTCATTACAGATCTGTCAGAGCAGCTTTTTTTTTTTTGCCCTGAATTATAGTATTGTAATAATAATAAATTTCATTCTACACTCAGGATATTTTAGCGGATTACAAGCCTTTTAACTAATGTTACTGTCTTATTTAAATTGATCAAATTGGTATTTCAGCACCGTAATCTTGCATTTCTTGAAGCAGAGCTAGCCAGATGTGGATTCATTTGATGAGTGCTGAAATAGCTGTGCTGGGAAAATCTAATAGAAATAATGGGATGAAAGCATAATCCTGCTTGTTAGTGATGGTGGTAATAAGAGCAAAGAGAACAGAACCTGAAATGAAGGTTGGTGTCCCCTTGCCCTTATAAAGAGATTAGGGTATTTACCAGCCCTCTACATTAAAAAGAGAAGGAAAAGTATATGTGTTTGGGAATTGGGAATAAAGTAAAGGGTAAGATGGGAAATACAAAACTATTAAAACCAATCATTTTATAACTTTCAGGTGTAAATCCAGATGTCACGAAAGGAAAACAGATTTTTTTTTTCCATTTAGAGAGAAGGTAATTAACTTAACAGACTTCAGCAACCTCTTGTAATATCTTACCAGTGAGACAAGGAACATATCTGCATTCCTAAATGATTATAGTAAATTATGATGTTTTTATGTTACTCTTATTAAATATGTTTATTAAGGAATGGTATATAACTTCTCTTTAATACCCAAACCAGAAGTTGCTCTAAATAGAAGTTTAGGCAAAATATTAATAGCAATTTTAGGAGAATGATATACAGTTATCCAAGTCTTAGATAATTTAAAAGGAAGTCTCTGATTGGCCATTAGTACTATAGCATTTCTGGATTTCTTTTTAATGTTGTACTTTGGGTGCTCTGCATAATGTTCTTTATAATGTTTCCTCCCTGGACTACACCAAAGGTCTTTAATACAAATCCAACAATATTTGTTCTAAGGTCAGTAATTCTTTAGACAGTGGCAGTAATTATCGGATGTTGTGTTTTCTGACTATTGGAAGTACACGTGAGTGTGCTTGAGGTAGCAACTTGGTGAAGTAGCAGCTTCTTGTGTGCTTTGTTTAAGGAGAAGGCCAGAACTTTAAGACAAGATTAACTTGGGGTCCAATCCTCGCCCTACTTGCTCACCGATGTGCGATGTTAGAAGTATTGAGTGATTTCTCCTTTTCCTTACTGGTAAAGTGGGCATAAGAAGTGTGCTTCATAGGGTTACTGTCTGGGTTACGTGAAATGATGACTATACATGCTGAGCATGACGTTTGGCATAGACGTGACGGATATGCTGCTTCTGGCCTGTTCTCTTCACCTGCAAGTACTAGCCACACTGGTTTCAAGAGTCTCAGTGACCAGTCAGGTGAGGTCTGGGAGCAGGTTGCCACAGCCCACCTTGGATGTCCCTTTTCTGACACGTGCTCTTCCTGCTTCTCTCCTGGTGCCCCGTTATAACGCGAGAGTTACTGCACTGCTCTGAGCTCTTTGCTGTCAGACTGCAGTGTTTGTCTCCACGTGCCCAGAATCGGGAGTACCGCACGGCACGCACCAGTGCTCTAGGCGTAGACGCTCCGGCCATGGTGACTGAGCACCCAGCATCTGGAGTACTGCACGGCACGCACCAGTGCTCTAGGCTTAGGCACTCCGGTCATGGTGACTGAGAGCCCTGTAAATTTATCTTAGGGTCCCACAGTGAGTATCCCCCTAAATCCCTCAGAGACACCAGGGAGGGAACTTGCTGTCTCTGGGCCTTTTTCCAGTTCTGCTCCTTCCCACCTTAGTTTCTGCCCAGACATTTGGACTTCTGAGGACCTCGCCCTGGGCAGCACACTGAGGGCTGGTCAGGGCCCTGCCTACCCTGTTTGAAATTAAGCATCTGAATGAAAATTTGAAAAATGCAGCCTCAGTGTACTGGTAGCTAATCTGCGTGATGACAAACACCATGTTTTTTTTGGAACATCTTAAGAACAATAAAATTTTTTTCCTTCATTTTTAAAAGTGCATCTTTGGTATCATGTAATCAAATTGGACTTTATTTTTGACAGACTATAGAACTTCATGGTTCTAACTCTTCCCTCTTCAAAGTAATGTTGTATGTAATTTAATCTTGAACTTTTAGCCCACCCCTCCTCATTTAGTTTCTTTTTTACTTCTGAAACTGAAAGCATTGTGCTATCTGTTAAGATCACTAGACAGTCCCAATACAGGCACTTGGGCAGTGAGAGGAGGAAATACAGAGCTTCGGGGAGAGTCAGGGTTAATTGTGTCTCAAACCCTGGCTTTACAGATGCCTGAGAATTAAGCAACCCGTTCACTGGCAGACAGCTAGAAAGAGGCAAGTCTGCGGTTCTGACATTCTGTGTTTTATCCACCTACCCTTAAATATATATATAAATAAAATATTTTATTGGGAGTAATGGAGAAATATAATAGCTTCAGGAAAGAACATACCATAAAAAATGAGGAGGAATTTTAATTTTCTTTCTTTCCATTCTTTTAGAATTTGCAGTGTGCCAGATGCTGTATATAACATGTTTCATTTGATCCCCATGGACATTTTCCCATTTTACAAATGGGAATGTGAAACTCATGGAAGTTAGGTAATGGCTAGAAAGCGTCAGGCCAGGCCTTGATCCTGAGTCTTTCTCTCTCCAAAGTCTTGGCTCTAGAATTCATCCTCCGGCTCTCTTTTAATGCAGACTTACATGTATCTAAATAATGGTAAAATTGCCTAATTTGACTTTACAAAATACTTGAGCATTTGTTATTTTTATAGAAAGGACTTATAGTTTTGGTCTCAAATCTGCATGGCAATTGCTTTTGATATTTGTAGGTGTGCTGTCAACATTGGGCATCGTGTGGCAAGCTGTGCACACCTGGTATTAGAAAATGTGATGGTCTCACATCCTGGCCATTGCCGTGTTTGCATCTAGAGATGTAAATAAATACACTACAGGCACTAGTCATAAGAATGATATTATCACCACAGAGAATTTCTAGCACCTCCTCCTCTGGGTTAGACACTCCACTAGCCATTGGCTGAGGACCCTGCACTGTAGTTCCCATCTGCTACCAGGATTAAGAGCGTTGGTCCTAGAATCGAATGCTGAGTTCATTTCTAGCTCTCCCGTTTATAAACAGTGGGATCTTGGACTAGATATTTGGTCTCTGTGTGCCTTCATTTTCTCCCCTGTGAAATGGGAATAATACCAGCCTCACAGTATTGCCATGAGGAGTAAGTGAGAAAATACTTGTGAAGAGTGACATTCAGTAAGCATTCAGTAAAGGCTAACACACTGTATACTGTGTATGTAAGGAAGTTTTACACGACTGCAACGTAAAAATGATCGTGTTGTTGTAATGCGCCATGGAAAACGTCTGATTTACTTCTGACAGTTATCCATTATTCCTTTTGCTCCATCAGAGGCCAGCAGAAATAGTAGATGAGGAGGAAGATGGAGAGAAAGAAAGCAAGGATGGAGGAGAAAAAGAAGAGCTCTCAGGAATGAAGGGTGAAGTTGAAGAGGAAGAAAGCGGGGGGGCTATCGCTGCCACCCAGCAAGCCAAGGAGGTGCCGGATCCCCGGGAGGAACAGGCAGGGCCCGCCCATGTTAGTGGTGGCACCGATGAAGAAAACGGTGAGGAGCTGGATCAGGTCAGCAGCGAGCTGCAGGAGGCAGTGCACAAGGAAGTGAAATCGCCGGGAGCTGGCAGTGAACAAGCGGAGGTATTTCTATTGCCCTTGCTCTCTTGTCTGCACGCACGAATGTGTGTGCACGCACACACACTGAGAAAATTATTCAAGCATTGAGGACTTGACTTGAAACCACTTATGGTTGATAGGAAAAGATCCCATACCATTTACTTGACCATATTATTTCAGTCAGTTATGAATAAGAAGTACTGTCTGTCAACCACATATCTGACAGTCTGTACATCTGTCCTTGTCATTCATCCATCCATTTTCTACATTATTGTACAAAAATTTTACAGAGGGTCCTAAGAACATATACAACAAAAGAGAGACATATAAATAACAAATAATAAGTAAAGACCAGGGAAAATACAAACCATGAAAGAATATAAAGGTCAGTGAGACATGATAAACAGAATGCTGTCTCTATTACAGGTGACTTCTTTGCTTTCTGGAAATATTAAAGTTCAGCTTGTTTAATCCATTTTGAATGGATTAAATGAATTAAGTATATCAGACAGTTAATAATATATAGTTCTGTTTTTTATACACCAAGGGGGAAGAAATATGTGTTGAGGCCTTCTTCCCAGCCTGGTTTTCCACCACCGGTCTTGGAGCAAGATATTCTCAATTCCTGGCATTCTTTCACAGGATAGATAAAAATTCCATAGGATAGATTGAGTGAGATGCTGATGAACAGGTTCAAGTTGAGTCTCATAGAGGCGGGTGTATACCACAGCATTGTCACCATCTACTTGTATTCTTCTTTTCTGTCTGTCATCTCAGCGCCCACGTCCCTCAAGGCCGTAACTTCTGACATGGGCTTTGGTCTGTGCATCCCTGATACTCAGGATGGGTTCTTCTTAATTATTTATTACTGACTCATCAGTTTTATCTTACTTAGCGAGATCAAGTTCAGTAATGGTACAATGCAAAACGTTTTTTATGGCCAATCTTCAGTAATCAGTACAAAGATATCTGTAATCCACTGTATGAATTATACAAGAATATTCTTAACATCAAAAGGAAAACATGCCATGTGTCCCTCATCTTTACTCAGCATGAGGTAATCACAGTGCTATAAGAAATTTCCCATAGCTAGTAAGTACTACATGGTTATTAAAATTCAACTAAAATATATACTCTGGCATTGTTTGTAGTTAAAATAAATAAATAAAGAATTCAGTTACTTACATGATTTCCTTTACCTCCCTGAGGAAGCAAAACTAATTTCTCAAGGAAGGCAGAAAAAAAAAAAAAAGTTTCTCAAGGGAAGAAAAATCTCTTGTCCAGGGGCTCATAGAGGAAGCACAATACTGTAGAGAATTCCCTGTGTCACTGATATGACAGCTGCAATGGTAGGTTTTAGGAAGCCTTTTGTTATGTGTAGTGGTCTTTGATGAGCCTTTAAAGCGTAAAATAAAAGTGTAAATTCTATGTGGGGCCTAGACAATAAAATCCAAGCATGAATTTTCGCAGTTGTCTAGCTTCACTCAATGTTGTAACCTAAATAGATTTTACAGAAGCAAATAGATTGCCTGTCCTTCCATTTTATAAATTTAACTTCTAAAAATCAGCCTTTCATGGAAATGGGACATCAGTCAAGATCAAGCTTATATAATTTGAAGTACAGGTGTTAATGGTATGGGAAAATCTAAATTCCTGGGGACCAAATGAACCCATGCCTTATAAATGACTACTTAGGGATTTTAAGGACTGTACAAATGCCTAACATGGAGCAGTTACCCACAACAGATTCAGTCTTACTTGACTCATCTCTCTTATAACGATAATGCATTTTATTTTTGTTCTCTCTAAAGTATTAGTATAGGTACCGTATACTGTAAGCATATCAGTTATATGGAAAAAAAACAGATTTAGATGAATTATAACTTATACATTAAGACTTAACTTTTTCAAAAGGACCATATACTTATAAAATGAGTAAAAATTTACTATGTACCATTTTGTTCCATGTGACAGTTCTTAAATTGTGTGATGTGATTGTAGAAAGACAGTAGGAAATACATGACAAATACACAACGATCAGTTGATATTGACTGAGCTTATACTATATTCAGGATACAATTGTAGAGATTTCACAAGTGTGAAAGAGGAGCTAGTTCCAGGATCTTATTTTCTTTTTTAGAGCATAGATCATGGCCTGTCGGGGAGGGAGACCTGGATCTCCCCACACTGGTGGCCATTGTGGGGGCTGTGGAGCCGTTAGGATCCCATGGAGCAGAGTTTGAGAACCAGCTAATTCTAACCTCACTCCCTTAGTTTTCAGACTAGTGGGGAAAAACAAATTGTAAATGAGATAATATCGTCATTAATAACATACAAGAGGCCCAAGTGTAGACCGACAAGACGTACCTTTTTATTTTTTTATTGTTAAATTTATTGGGTGACATTGGTCGGCAATATGATTTCCAGGTGTGCAACTCTACATTATATCACCTATGTATTGCATTATGTGCTCACCACCCACAATCAACTCTCCTTTTATCACCACGTATCTGGTGCCCACTCCCAACTCCCCCCCTCTCCCTCTCCCCTCCTCCCCTTACCCTCAGGTAACCACCAAACTATTGAGTGTCAGACGTACCATTTTAAACAGGACAGAAAACAATGGTACTGTCCCGTTTCAAATGGTACCTATGGTCAGCCTACCGACACCTTGAATTTAGCCCAGTGAGACTAGGCTGAATTCAGTTTGTGAATTCTAGTAGAAAACTAACAGAAGAATAGCTGGTAAGGGTAGAATTGGCAGGAGGGTAGAATTGTTGCATTTTTTTCTGTCCTTTTCTCTGAAAATGCTAAAATAAAAAGTAGAAATATGCTGTTGGAAAGAAAAGCTCAAAGGGAAATAAAGAAAAACACCAGGAGAAATAAAGCCTGTAGTGCAAAGAATGAATCGGTGCCCTTAATGCACATAATGGATTATGGCCCCAGAAAGGGGTTTGGAACAAATAGTGTTGAGACTGGTGTGTCTACTGGTTGATGAGCAACTAAATAACAAAGGAACCCAAGGAACTGTCCTTAGTTGCATATTTATATGGTTAAATGGAATATTGAGTGATTTTTTTCCCTTTTGTTTTATTACCTTTCTGATTAAAACACTAAATATCTTTGTTTTGATCTCTTTTCCTCCAGGCTAACTTAGACCCTCAAAGGCCACCAAGACCAGAAGTGAAAATCACTAGTCCACAAGAAAACGATGACCATGAGCAAAGCAAGGACTATGCTGTCGTAGCATAGATGTGTTTTAAAAGAAGAGTATGTTGATTATAAGAAAAATGAAGGGCTATAATACTTGAGTAATAAGTATAGTAATGCTAAACATAACGTGACAATATGGTTGAATACTACCTACTGAATTTTAAAATTAGAGGCCTAATGGAAAGACTAGATAACTTTTGAATAGCTACTAAAGGAGAGCAACTTCTTTTTAGAGGATGTGTTCTTAAAATTCATTTAGAAAAATAAGAGGGATAGAAGGGAATTTAAACTGGAAGACAATTGGGCAATTCTTTTGAATAGGAATACTCCTATTGTATACCTTATTTTAAAGTTAGAAGCAAATTATTAGATGGCAGCTTATGCTAAAGAACTTATCTAAAAAAGCATAGAACATTAAATGATAATAGGAAAGCATGTACTATTTTTTAAAGCAATAAACTCTTGAATAAACAAAACTCTTGAATAAACAAATCATAATTGAGCTTCAGAGATAATTTGGAGACGGCAGTGGATTGAAATGTTCCCATGACTTGTTGAGATTCCTTCTTCCTTAGCCAAAATCCACCATTAAAGAATTTTTAAAAATGTAAGATACCCATTTTGGAAGGAGGAAGTATTCATTCAGTGTATTAGTGATTAAAATTGTCATGTTCCTCCCTTAAGTGCTTTAGGTTTTAATCCTTGTGACTTTTATGACACACATTCAGGAAGGAACTATAAAGGAGCATCCAATTATATTACTGAGCCTGGCTGTATGATTTGTTTATAAATTCTGGTATCCTCTGGATTTTCACTAATCCAGTCTACCTTTACCAATAATAACCCATTCTTCTCCCTCATGTTATTATAATAGGAAATTCCATATTGGCTATCCCAAAGACTGAATTATCTCCAGACAATTAAAAAAATATATAGTGTAATTGAAAGGGAAAAGTAGGCTTATGAAGAGTTTGCCACTGCTCAAATTCATTTACTTTTTGCTGTATTTCTATGAGGACTGCCTTGTCATATTTTATCCTTAAGGATATCAGCAAATATTTGTTTTTAAGCCAGGTATGTTTAGACTCAAGCAAATTCCTTTTTATATAATTAGAAATCATCTGATAGAAATTGTTGGAAAAAAAAGTTTAAAAATTGTGATAGTGAACCTGTTTCCAATTACTATTTTGTGGGCTGATTAACTCCAAATTCCCTTGCTAGGTATATATGGGGAAAAAAATACCGGTAATTGTATTAGTTTTTTTAATTCTGAAGAGAAGATGCAGTTTTTCCTTAAGTATCAAAATAACATATTTTCTGACATTAAAGGATATTTTTGTTAATTATGTAGAAATTATAAATTTGAAATTTAAACTGCTAGTGTTTTCATCGAATTCACTATTAACATTAAGTCTAAAAGACTTTTTTCCTCTAGATTTTATAACCAACCATTTGGAATCAGAATAGTTATACAAAGCACTTAATACTATAGAAAATGGATGATGTGTTTTTTTTTTCTAGCAGCTATTTTAGTATTTTCCTCAAATAGGAAGTATAAACAGAGACTATAGTGTAACAGTATTGGAAAGAGATACTGATATAAATTTATTGGAAGGATGAATTATAAATGGAATACTGTAGTTCTAGTATAAAATCTAGATTGTGCTGTCTACTAGTAGGCTTATTTTTCAAGTAGGGCAATATGGAATACCACAGACTGCATGCAACAAGCTTGTGTTGCTAGAGAAATAAGACTACCCAGTTTTTTAATGTTAAATTGCCACCCTATTACTGAGCCTGAGGTTCGTCATTTTAAATCATTTATACAAATATAAGATTAAATATAGGAAATTATAACTGATTATCAAGGTGATTCTCTTTCTTTAATGAAGAGATTTTCTCTCTCTTCCTTCTTTAATAAAGATATTCTCTTTCTTTTTTCCTGTTTCTATCTTCATCATACTACAAAGCTTAGGTTCTCAGGAACTTTACAGGAGGCATCTTAATGAAGCACAATGTTATTTTACATGAAAACGACGTTTGGCCTTTTAAGTATATTTCAAGAAGGTGGTAGGCTGCAATAACTAGCAAAAAAATTGAAAAGTGGAGGGTATGCTATTCTTTTGTATATGCATATTCTACCACCTCTTGACACTTACAATTGTGATATAACTTGAGGGGGGTCAACAACAACTAATGACCTTAAAAAAAAAAAAAGAATGAAATATATTGTCTAACCAAAAAAATAAATCATTCACAGACATGGAAAATTCTGGACATCATTTTGGAGATGACTGTAACATAAATGATGAAAGTTAATTCACCTCCCAAATGTGCGCATTTTCTCCGTGGGGATGGTGGCTTCCGTGGCAGAATAGCTCCACAAATAAAGTGAGACTTCCTGATAGATTGGAGGTCATTTATGTGAAGAGCAGAAGAGATCTTGGTTAGGTTCCAGGTACTATTTTATAGAGGGTACTGTAAACAACTCCTGTAGCTTTTGTATGATACCTAGTCGAATGCTTTATGATGTTAGTTCTTTATGATAGATTCCTGAGTTTTAATTTGATGGAACTCTTTTTCTTAAACTTAATTTAGTTTGATAACGTTTGTAACCAAGTGGCTTATTAATTGAATTGGAACATTAAGAATTTTGTAGAGCAAATAAAGAAGATTTTAACTAAAGTAATTTTTATGCTAAGGATGCTTTACCCATCTTAGCTTCTGTTAAAATAACTATTGAGCATTCATGGACTTCTAGTTATAACACACAATACTGTGGTCATAAGACAACTTTTTACTCATTATTTTTTTCCTATGGTGATAAGGTAACTTATTTATTAAAGCAGTTTTGGTTATATTTTGAGGGAATATTAGAATGCCAGACTCAAAGAAAGAGTGTGATATTTCTTGTGTCTTGTTTTATTCTGAGAGCGTTAGTTCCTGCTATCATCTATAAAGATAGAACGATCGCATATATGTGTGGTTGGGGGTCAGCCAGCTATCTCTGTAGGCTCACAGTTGTGCAGCCATATTAATATGAGATTATTCATCCTAACTTTCAGCTCATAATTCATAAGCCAACATCCTTAAAACTTTCACTAAATAACTTGCCTTCTGCACAAAGAATAGAGTTAATTCTCCTAGGATACATTTGTGTATTTATAATTGTGGCTAAAGAGCAACAGGAAGGCTTCTTTATCTGACTCACCTACAGAATCAGCTCTATTTGTTTTTTTGCTCAATAAGTAGCAAATGCAAAATTTTAAGAAGTGGAATAAATTAATTGCTAAACAGAAAGCATCACAGATATTGACAATATCTGAATGATTGCCAGTCTGAACAGAAATAGAACACACACAGCAAGTACTTATACAGACACACTGACACACTTTAAAATTTTGAAAAGGCCTCCTCAGGCACAGTGTTACTATTGGAGTCAGATTCTTTTTAGAGAAGCAGTGCATAAAGACACATGGAGAAGAAATGTTAAGAAAAGATGATTATTATGGGGCTTTATGACTTGGTGCCCAAAGACTATAAGAAGTTTAAAATTCTTCTCAAAATAAGAAGGCTACCAAGCATTTTAATGAAAAATGTGTTATAGGGTGGAGTGACTTCAGATGATTGATAGATGACAGATTGATCAATTGATTGATTGATAGCTAGATATGAATAGATGATAGGTAAATATGTAGATAGATAATACATAAACTTGTTTTCCTGAAGTAACTATAGCATATACCGGTAGTTCTTTAATGCTTTGTCATCAATCTTAAGCAGAATATTTCATACCAATACAGGTTCTATCAGAAGGTTATTATTGCTTGTGAACGTGTGTGTGATTTACGTGAATGTATAGATGACCTTTTGGTACCAGGCAGTCAGGTTTACTACAAATAGAATAAAAGACTGACTTATTAGTCCACCAGTTTATCTAATGTTCAATTTCAGTGCACAAGCTTCTTAGCTTCCTTTTGACCATTTTTCATTTTTTTTAAAGGTTAGTCTGTCTCTCTAAGGTAATGAACACATACAGTTCTTTTTATTAATTACCATTTTTGTAAATACTGTAACATATTTGCTTTTCAGAAAGTATCCTGGTATGTAGATGGATCTGATTTTTGTTCTTACGGAATGAAATTTGTGTATTTCCTACCATGAGTCTAAGTGACTCCAATAGAGAATAAAAGTGTGTCCCCACAAGTCAATAAGGAAGAAAAATAGTGTTTACAAAGAGGCGAAACACCCTTTAGGAAGGAATTATAAAATGTCAAGATAACCATAAAGCCTTTATAGGTAACTAATGGAGCTCCATTGACTTAAGCCAACGACAACTTAGCTTTAATCCACAAATAGGACCAAACAAATTCTTTGCAGTTCCATCAGCTCAAACTACACAGTGTAATTGAGTGAATTATTGTCACGAATGTTGTGGCATATGGAGAGAGTGCATGACTGTAGTCAATTCTAGAAATCTGGAGAAAAAAATATATATTGCTTCATAGTTTTTCTTGCTCCTTAAATCTTTAATATGTACAATGATAATGGGTGATTATTAAAGTTGTAAGTAAAGAATAAGTTAAGCTTCTCCTTTTTATATGATTTATGTTTAGAACTATTTGTAAGGAATATTCTTTGTGTTTTGATCAAATTATGAGCACTTAGGTTTTTACTTCTGTTTTCGGGCTCACTCTAAAATATAAAAGTTTCTCGTATCTTATAAGTAAATAGATCTTTGTTTTTTAATAAAAAAGGTCTCTGGATAGTTTGTTTTTTTTTATGATGTTGCATTGCTAATAGTTCATGTATTAATTTTTTGCTTGACAGTTTTCACAAATTCAATGGAAATTTTTTGCCTTAAACCACATAGAACTCTACACTTTAAAAGATTCTTCTGTTTCTATTTGGCATGAATATTAAACTTCATTATGTAACAAAAAAAGTTTGTATCTTCATGTATATGTCATTTAGTTGATACAAAATTTCACATGTATTTTTTAGAAAATTATTGTTTTATTATTTTATAAAATGGTATTAGAATAACGTCTAGGAATTTTATGATAAAAATATCTTTAAAAAGTTAAATTACACAAATTATACATTTGTGTAGATACAACTATAGGAATAGGTTCACAATTTTATAAGTAAATCAGCTAGAATTCTACTTCAGTTTGTGAGATATGCACTGCTTTTATTCTATTGAATTAGGTTTTTTCCCCCTACTTTATGTTTGAGAATCAAAAGCAGTTAAGCAGAAGCATTTTGCCTTCTAGATAGGTAATAACAAAATATGTGTGATTTGGGTACCCAAACTCAGGAGAATATATTACTACACTTCCTGTGCAATTGACCCTTGTATCTTTGTTATTCCAGAAAAGTGAAAAGCCAAAGCTTATAGCAAAGGAGGCATCTAGATTGCTAAAGTCAAATCTCTATGAACAGCTTAGCTAGTCAACATTAGAACCTTCCCACAATCAACAATGATGACCACGGTAATTTCTCGAGTATAATAAGACAGCATGCGTTGGTCATAAAATTCTTATTTATGAAAATAAACATGCAGTTCTACAGGTTTCCAAGTGGTTTTTTTCTACCCCTATTGGGACTTTAAGCTATCAAATAATTGTACAGGTCTCTTAATTGCCCTCACCAATTCATCTTCCACTAAAGATGTCTTGCACATCTCTTTTCATTGATTTGACAAATTCATTGGTTTACTAATAACAAAATGATTTTAAAAGTTTAAAACTTGATAAGCTACCTCCCCTTGGTTTCATCATATTGGTTCTTTTTGGCTGCACAGAATGGTGAAGATTGGCATGGTTGTCCAGGACTTTGCTGCTCTTTTACTGGCTTCTTTCCCATGTTTCAATCCTTCCCATTTCTATGAGCAATCTCAAACACCATCATGATTTTAGTGACTATGTGCTCATGACACGTGTGTCATGACGTGTGCCTTCTCCCTGGGAGCTCCTGACTCTTCAGTTGGATATCCCTTAGTTACCTCAGACTCAGGTAAGGGTTCTATTTTCTTGAAAATATGTTTCTATTCTTACATTGCATGTTCTGGTGGATGTCCATTACAGCCCAGCTAGAAACATGAGAATATCTTAAAATGCTGCTATTCTCTCAAACTGTGTGTCAACTCAATAATTTAACTTTTATTGTTTGTTTATCTCAGGGCTGGGTAAGATGTTGATCACTGTCCATCAGTGGACCGCTAAGCAATTTTTAGGTGACCACCTGAATAATAAAATAAATAGCTAGTGGACCATGACATTGGACAAGTAGCCCTTGTCATGAAAAAGTCTGCCCAGGCCTGGTTTAGCTTAGACATGTTAGTTCACTGTGTATTAACAGGCTGTTCTCTGATCTTGTTTACTGGCCTTCAGGGTTCCTCTTCATTAATTCATATGCTTATCTCATTTTTTCTGAGTTTTGGGGCTTTTTTTTTTTTTTACTGCTTTGAAGAACTTTATATATCTTTTATAAGCTTGGCTAGTTATATGCTATACAAATGTCTCTTCCAGGTTAAGGTTTACCTTGTTTGCTTTGCTTTGCTAAAATGGTATCATCCTAGAGAAGTGTTTTGTTTTTTAAAGTTTTGCTTTTTACACTTAGGACTTTATCTGCCAGCCAAGTATTCTTGTGTGCATTGAAGTTAGGGATATAATTTTATTTTTTCATACAGATAACACATTGATTTAAGCATCATTTATTGAACATGCTGTCTTTTCTCCATTGATTTGTAGTCAGAACTATACCAAGTTCTCATCTGTTTTAGGGAAATTCTTGGTCCAAGATGGGAAGAGGTTCCTGTTATGGACTGCATTTGTATGTTGAATCCCCCAACCCCCAATGTGACTGTATTAGGAAACAGGGCCTTTTGGGAGCAACTAAGGTTAAGTGAAGTCATAAGGGTGTGGCCCGAATTCTTTAAGACTGGTGTCTTTATAAGAAGTGGAAGAGACACAAGAGCTAACTCTCTGTGCACACACGGAGGAAAGGCTGTGCGAGGGCACAGTGAGAAGGCAGCCATCTACAAGCCGAGAAGAGAGGCCTCACAGAAACCAAATCTGGCACCTTATTACGGGCTTGAACCTTCAAAACTGTGAGAAAATAAATGTCTATTGGTTAAGCCACTCAGTCTGTGACATTTGGTATGGCAGCCAGAGCAGACCAATCCAAATGCCTTCTCCTTGCTGAGTCCTAAATGACGTGAATAGGATTTTCTTTATTTTTAGTAAGTATATGGGGTTGAGAACTTGCCACCATGTTCTCAGGTTGGGACTCACCCAGCAGGCTCCAGTGCCTGCGGAGACCGCCCTTTGTGTGCGTGGTCCTTGCGGGGCAAATGGGGCTGTGCTTTGCTGTGGTCTGAAGCCAACTGCCAATTATGTTGATTCTGGGGGTTGGTGACTCCCAATAATCTCCCAGACAGATTGCAAAGTGGGCGGGGCGGGCTGCTCACTGGAGAAAACGCCTCTGGTACTGGGGGAGTTGGGTAGGGTGGGGGGTCCCAGGGTGCCAGCAGGGTAGAGTGAGCAGAGCTCACCAGACCTATCAGGTTCAGATTTGGCCAGGTGTGGGGAGGGCTTAGCGAATGAAAGATGGCATCTGCCTGCCAGCTGCAGAGGAGGAGGACCCCATGCAGGAAAAGTGGTGGCTGTCCTCCAGCCCTCGCTCCAAAACCACACATGTTCTCCCCCCTCCTCCCATATGTTTCCAACACCCCCAAGTCACTGTCCCTTCGCCGGAGCCCCGGTTAAGTGTTTGCAAGTGAGTGAGTCTGTGCGGGCCCTTTAAGAAGAAGTTCGGGTTACATGCAGCCTTCTATACCACCCTGTTTTTCAGTCATATGTACGAATCCTCTTCCCAGCACCAGAACTCTGGGCTTGGGAGGCAAGTGTGGGGCTGGGGCCTCTCACTCTTTTGGGGGGAACCTTTGAGGCCGGGATATCTCTCCTGCTTCTTAACCACCACTCAGAGGTTTGGAGTCAGCCTGTTTTGCTTCCTTGCACCTCCTACCAGTCTGGTAGTGGCTTTTCCTTTATAGCCTTAGTGATAAAACTTCTGTTCAGCTAGACTTCAGATGGTTCTCCAGATTGATTGTTCTATAATTTAGTTGTAATTTTCATGTGTTCATGGAATAAAGCAGGCACAGTGTTTACTTACTCTGCTCTCTTGGATCTTCTCATTGATTTATATAAATTGATTTTGTATTCAGAACTTGGCTGTAACAATTATTAGAAGTGGTTTGTAATTTTCTATAGGATTTTTATGAAGACTATAATGTTATCTGTAAAAATAACTTTTTTTCCTCTGTGGCAATCTAAAAAAAATCTTTTTTAAAATCTTATTGAACTAACTAGAACAAATTGAATGGAAGCAACAATAGCAGATATTTTTGTCTTCTCTTAACATTAAGGGAATGCTTCCAGTATTTAAGATTAAATGTGATGTTTGCTTATGTTTTTGGTAGATGCTTCAAATCAGGTTAAATTTCTCTTTTATTCCTGGTTTTATAAGAGGTGTTTTATTTGAAAACTCTGAAAGGATGAACTATAAATAAATTTTACAAGGCTCTGCGTTGCATCCATTAATGTTCTCATTATTTTTCTCCTTTAGTTTTTAAAATGTTGTGAACCAGATTAATTTTTCCTAATGTTCACCCATTCTTGTATTCTTAGATAACTATACTCATAGGCTTCTAGAAATAGTATAGGCCTTTTGCTACCCATTCTACTTCTTGGTAGGAAAAAAAATCTACCGTATGCAAAATAAAAATCCATTTTGCAACTTTCGTGGGATCTCAAATTTATACTGCCCCAGTAGTATGGGACCCCTAAATCACAGAAAGTACATGGGAGAACCATAAAACCTCTAGGCCAGTGGTAAAAGGAAATGTAAATCCTCTCCAGAGATATTTCCACACCCTGGAGTATAATTGTGTCATGTAAAATAAGCCAGAAATGGCTCACAATAACAATGTGTAAGCCATACAAGGAAAGGCCCCCTCATGACGTAAAATCAGCAGATGCAAGTGGGGAAATAGATACCCAAAGAAACAGAAATAATAACTTTTAAAGTCTTATGGGTCTATGTTTAAATATTTAAATATGCTCAAAGTTGTTAAAATTCTAGAATGCAGAGAAAGCGTAATAAAAGAACAAGGCCTCTGAACAGACAAAAGAACGAATTTGAAAAAAAGAAGTAGAGCTTTTAGAAATGAATACCAGTCATTTTTTTCCAGCTTTATTGAGGTACAATTGGCAAATGAAAATTGTAGATATTTAAGGTGTCCGTTGTGCTGATTTGAAATACACCTATACATTGTGAAAAAATTACCACAATTGAGCTAATTAACCTCTGCAGTGGAGGAAATAATAGTAGCTACTTTGTTGACCTGGAGGATTTATGGAGAGAATGCGCATCCAGCACTCAGCGCAGAGCAAGCACTCCGCAGCTGTTAGAAATTATGGTTATTAGCTTTCTGACTTGGTTTTTGGCATCTTCTTTTGAAACTTCTGCCAACAATTCTTGGCTTCTTTATAATTCTTTACTATTCACCTTTGAGCCAGAATTGATTCTTTATTGGTGTTTTTCCATGACTGACAAAAATATTCTCCCAAACTCTGTCTGTACCTGTGTTACCTTGGAATGGCTAAGTTCACAATTTTTGTTTAATACTAAAGCTGCTGATTAATTTTTCAGGAATGGCCATGTAAATAAAGGGAGATGGTGATGATGGTGTGTGTGTGTGTGTGTGTGCGTGCGTGTGCCCATATTGCTTGATGCTTTATCATCTTGGTATTTGGTAAGCTTTACAACATTGAACACACAAACTGTTTACACTTAAATTTTAGAGGCTTTGTCCTTGTATTCTCCTTAGAGCCTTAATCACTGCTGATCTCAACCTACGCTGCCCAAGCTGGATAGCCAACGGATGACGTGAATGTGTGTTGCAGAGTGCGTCCTCATGTAATATAGTTATCTGTAAAGTAGTCAGTGTTAGGCTTCCTATGGAATATTAGTGGGTAAGCAGATACCTGTTTAGACATGTTAGTGTGAAGTTTTGGGAATTGGCATCTTCATCGTTCATACAATTTTCATTGAGCTCCCTGCACGGTTAGCACTGTGCCTTCTGCCTCTTTGCCCGCTCCTGTAGGTGACCCAGCACAGTGAGGGCGTCACCGGAGAGCCTCCTGCTTCCCACCTGCAGTGTTGGGCCCTGGCAAACTCCAGTTAGAAAATGAAATAAAATTGCCATGACAACTTGGGCTATAAGGACGAGAAAGTCCAACTCTGCCCTTCTTTTCTAGGAATGAAATCTCTAAGGCCACAGAGATTTTTTTCAAGGTCCATGCTCATTATATTCATTTTCTGAAGAAAGTTTCCTAGGAAGAGTGTCTGGTTACTTACCATGGCAATTGCTTTCCTCTCTTTGGCTGGAGACCATCATCATACTAATTTCCTGTTTAGTGTTCAGTATTTGAAAGCAGGAAATTGTCGTGATAAATAAGAAGCTCGAGAGAATGGTGGTAACACATTCAGGAATTTGGTGGCTCAGGAAATCATTTTTGCCTATTTTATTAACAACCTAGGTTTTATTTGGCATTTCCTCCCCTCATTCTCATTCTCATCAATAGCCGTTATCAAAAGACCTTTATTAAATACTAATCTCTCCTTGACATTATGAGTGACTAGACCCCTGTTTACTAGCAGCTTGTAACAACAACTGCAAGAATGAACATTACAGTGTTAACTTCTTATTTATTGATTGATACATGCTCTTTTAAGCACCTTAGGTAGTTGTTTAAATATTCAATCCTCACAACAGCCATATGAGGAAGGTGCTATTATTCCTTTTTTTTGATGAAGTTCATGAGTCATAAAGTCCATAATATGCTCAAAATCACACAACTTGTAAATAAAGAGCCTGGATTCACCCCTTCCCAGCTCATATTATTAACCACTATGTTCTGCTTCTATGATCTAACCAGAAGAAAACTAGAAGGACTAGAGAGTATGCACATAGAGACCAAAAATGTAAGTGCGGATTTGTTATTGCACACTAGAGTTTAGCCCATTTTGTAGGATGAGGATAAGGAGGAAATTTGGGAAATTGTCTCTTGAGGAGAATTTCTGCTGTCTTCAAAAAAAGTGAGCCTCCACTGACCAGACTACATTTGCAACTTGATTGAAGAGACTGAGGGAGAAAGGGGTGTGGCTGATGTTCTGCTTTGGAGAGAGGGGCGGAGTAGCTTGAGATTGGGGGGCTCATCCAGTTGGTCTGCAGGAAGCAAGGTCAGCACATCACAGAGACCCACCTCCTTAGACCTGGGTTGCTCAGCAGGCCTAGCCAGCTCACTCTGTATCCAGGAGATGCCGGCTACGGTGCCGGCCTGACGTGGCCTCTCTAGGACACAACCACAGCCTCTGCATGTCACCAGAGGCAGATGAGTTCTAATCACCCACTGCTTACCGGTACTTCGGCTTTTTATCCTAATGTTGCAGCAACATGATCTAGCGACGCCAGTGCCAGCCTAGGAAGTCAATCAAGGTAGAGTCTACTCTTGATCTTTTCTGGGACAAGTTGCTGGCTGAAAGGAGCAATCATTTGGAGGAGCTGAAAATAACTAACAAGACATTTTAATGAGTTAATAAATCTTTCTCACTGAACTACAGGGAAAGACATGAAACATTGCACGTTAGCTACTCACCAGCCTTAATTAAGCTTGATGTTGAAAAGGTCAGTGTCCTGTTTGGCGGGTTCCAAATTACTTCAGACCTGACAGTTGGGGTGACTCTAAGGGTGACAGAAAATGTGTACACAGGCAAATGGAAGCCTTATACCTTCCATTGGAACATTAAATGGGTGCATTTTAAACGAGGCATGCCCCAGCTAATAACAGCTGACATACATGAAGGACAAGCTCTATGGAAGTCACTGTTCCAAGTGCTTTCGATGCGTTAACTCCTCAGCAGCAACCCTGACACGTACGTGATGTTATAATCCTTGATAGCTGAGGAAACAGGCCCAGAAGGTTGTAATGACTTGGCCGAAGTTTTGCAGTCTGCAAAATGATAGAGCCAAGATTTGAATGCATGGAGTCTGACCCATGAGCCTGTATGCTTAATCATAAGCCTCTGCTGCCTCCCTCAGTTGGGTTGGGCAGCATTCCCACAGTTACAAGTGCACAAGCTGGGCACTAAGACCTTCCATGAATTCCTGCGAAGGCAGGTTAGGATAGGTTATAGCACACAAGGCGCTCTGGTCATGCATGGGAAATATGATTCTTACCAATGTCATAAAAAGTGGTGGGGGTCACCAGGAGGTTGGGTTCGTAAGAAAAATTGCAGTGTTTTGAACTAAAATCCCTCAATTCAGCATACATTTACAGAGCTTCTCTTGTGAACTAGATACTGTGCTAGGTGTTGGGGAGAATTACGAGTAAGACATGAGAAGGATCTTCGAGGAGCTCACAGATGAGCAGATTTGCCCTTTATAAAAGTTTCTGTAGAAACAGGAATAGCTGTCTGGACTGATCTTTTGTAAACTCAACACTTGAGTCCAGAGGGAGTCTTGCCTTCATTAGGTGCGTTGGTGTAGACTGAAATCCCAAATAATGGTAACGGGTATTTCTTCCTGCCCACTTCTTTATGGCCCGTAAAAATGCAGAGCTCTATATATGTTAAAAGGCATATTTCATTTTCGACATATTAAACAGAGATGAGGTGTAGCTACTTTCTTATCCTTTCTAGAAGAATCTATTCACAGGGAGGGACATCTTAAAGTTAACCTACATGGTGTAAATGCTATTATAGTTTGATTACTTCTGGCTACATGCCTTGGGCGAGCTCCTTCATCGCTCTGAGCCTGGAATCCCTTATCTCTAATATGGAGAAAATAAAAATAGTCACCTTTAGAATTCTTTCAAGGATAAATTAAAAGCAAATTGCATGACGATGTTTATCTTATTGCGTGCAACAGCAAAAGCTCTCCATACGTGTAAATTACTTTGATTGTTCCTTGGCATTGTCCATTTCTGAGTTCATCTCCCCATGCAGTATTCTGGAAGACACTCTAGGAAAAGAAGAATATAGGTCTTCTCTTTTACCCCAGGTAAATTAGCTCAGGGGCAAGACATGGGAATAACAGCTTTGCATTTCTTGCTGACATTTTCCATTTATCAGAAGGCAAAGTAAGTAACAAGGGAGCGATGCCTCTAATGAGGAGCTGAGGACAGTAACCTTGAGAGAAAGCAGTTGCCCCTATAAGCATGGGACACAGAGCATCCACCCTCCTTGTCAGCTCTGTGTTCACCTCTTATTGGCTCCCTGCTGCTCTCCTCACGGGTCTACTCTGAGCTTCTGCTATCCTCAAGCTTCCCTTTCTCCTTGGGCCTGACCTTGGCTTTCTGTAGAAAACCTCACCCTCTGCCACCATGCAGCCTCATTCTCCAGGCTGGCCTGTTGCACAACTCTAGAGGGTATTGTTCACATTGGAGCTGCGTAGCTCTGTGGCCTTGTCATCACACAACCTTATTCTCTCCAGGGCTCAGAGCTTCTTCAGCTGCAAGCCGCTTAATGATACAGTTTTTTCAACTTACCTTGAGAGGTTATGCGTGCTGTTGCCTCTGCCTTGAAAACTCTTCTCTCTCTCTATTCCCCTACTCCCCTGCGCCCCACTCCTCCCAAAAGAAACAAATTCCTCAAGCCAGGATCTCTCTGGTTAACTTCTACTCGTATTTCAAGGCACAGATTAAATATCATGTCCTCTCCCAGAACCTCAATCTAGGATAAATCCCTTTGGGTAATCAGAATCCCTTGATGCTTTAAAAAAATTTTTTAAATTTTTATGTAGCCCCTAATACAACAGTGGCTTACTTAAAGTCTATGTAAAGGCCATGGTTCAGACATTGCATCTGTCCTAGTATTTGCTGTGTGTATAAAAACAGCGCTGCCTCTCCCAGCCTCTCAGAGGCAACCTCTTAGAGTATTTCCTGTTTGATGCTCGTCCAATGCCTTCTTCTGTAACTCTGAAGAATGTAGACAAGGATGACTGATTTCCTATCATGAAAGATGAGGGTTTTATTTACTTTCTCGACATCTCGTTTTAGTCCCTCTTCTTTCTCATGTTTGTTGTGTTTCATTTTTAAGTTCTCTCATTGGGTCATATTTATAGCCGCAGATTATCAACTTGGGCCATTCTTTCTTTCCATAAACATGAGATAGTTACTCTTGACTCTTCACTAAATGAGATGAGATTTGTCTTCTTACCATTATCTCATCTATTCCTTCCTGATTCCCAAATTTTGCTAGCTCTATCTTTGTCTGAATGTCAGACTTATCACAAGTGTAGTCTGTTTCATAATCACAATTTAGACTTGGATTTGGTCTAAAATGGTTTGATTTTGAAAGTTGAAAACAAATGAACACTTTGCCTTGGCTTTTTGAAATGTTTGTCACTGCAGAGCTACTCGGGCAGCAGAGTTCAGTTCTTTCTCTGTGGGTCACGTCCCAGCTCCTGTTCCATTAGAAACAGGATGTGCCCAGTGGGAGGGTCAGATTTCAAATGGCATCTTTTTTCTTATTCTCTGTCAATTCTCCCCCATGAATCCACACATGTGTACTGTTTGGATCACGATTTTCTTGTGCAGTTTATTTTAAATTTTTCTTTCTGGGGTTTCTATTGCTTTCCTTTTATCTTCTTGATCAGAGCATACTTGTATGTATTTCCTGTAGACTAAAAGTTACCTTACCATTAGCAGCACAAAAGCACAGCCTTTCTCTTTTCCCAGTCTAATTTTTATTGCTTTGGAGATGTTAGTGGTTCTTTCTGGAAGATTCTTAGACCTTTTTTATTTTTTTGTGTTCTAACATTTCACAAGAAGGTGATTGACTTGTTTTCACGTTGCTGAATATTTATCAGGCACGTTCAATCTGAAGATTTCTGTGTTTTATAGCCCTGAGAAATTTTCTTCTATTATTTTATTTATAATTTCTTATGTATTTGTTGTTTTGTTGTTGTTGTTGTTGTTGTTCTCTTTTTCTCTTTGACTTCTCTGTCTCCTGTCTTTATATAGGAGATACTTTACTTTTTGGGAAATGCCTTCAACTTATTCTTTTATGAATTTATTGTTTTCAAGCTATTTGATGTTTCTTTTCATTGTATCCTGTTTTGATCTTTTTAAAAAAGATTTATTTTATTGATTTGATAGAGGGTGAGAAGGAGGGAGGGAGAGAGGGGGTGGGGGTGGGCCCAGGGCAGTCTTCATAGTTGTACATCATTAGCTGTGACATGGTTTCATTCCACACAGGTGGCTGTAGGGCCATGCGGGATGGGGACTGAACAGGGGGCCTCCAGCATGGGAGGCAAGAACTTCCATCGCTGAGTCATCCCAGCGGTGAGCAGTTATGCTGCAGTTCAGCACATGGGTTTGCACTGCCTGGGCCCAGGAATTGAACCTCGCACCTCACTCTTGTGATATGGCCCTCAACCACTGAGCGCTCCCAGCACCCGTTTTTACCTTATTGATGAAAATTTTTTTGAAGACTGATTACATTGTTTTTTTCTCTTAGAGTTCTCTTGTGCTATCTGAAATACTTACGTTTCCCACGGAGTCTATTATTCTCTACTTATATCCTTGTTCAAGGTGCCGGTTTTCCTCAGCTGTTTTATGAATCTGGTTGTCCTTTCCTATTTATAGATGAAAAGATCAGGTTGTTTATTCAGGTCTGCTAGAGACAAGTGACTTTGCTTTTGAGTAGACAGTTCCAGCTCTTCTACCAGTCTTCCCAGGAATGCGAAGTCTCACACACACACACACACACACACACACACATACACACACACACACACACACACACACACGATATGCAAAAACGTCAGTGTCCCTATTAAGCACCGCTCTGTTTTCTGTAGTGCTGGCTCTAGGTAAAAACACAATAATGGTTTTAAATGACCATTGAATTGTAGCAAACAGCTTTTATGTATTTACTTTTAAGGGTTCACCACTCATGAGGTCATTCTCCTTTACCCAAGCCACTAACAGCTTCTAATGGAAGGAACAGATGGATAAACAAATCACTATAATAAGGAGAGATAAGCACAACAAAATGTGTTTGCACAAAATGCCGGTACTTGAACAAGTGAAATTAAGTCTGGACCAGGAGATGGAGAGAGGGATTGTGAGAGTGAGAGAGAGAGAGAGAGGGTGAGGGAAAGGGAGAGAGGGGGAGAGAGAGAGAAAGAGAAAGAAAACAACTGCAGAAAGAAGGTAAATGTGTTCAGAGGCAGAAGAGTGTATTGGATGAGAGTGCAGCTGTCACCTCTGGAGCCAGGCTGCTCATATCTGAACCCACCTCTGTCACTTACTGGTTCTCCTTGGACACGTCCTCTTTTTGCCTGTTTTGTCCTATGTAAAATGGGCATACAACAGCCCTGACTTCTAGGATTTTTCTGAGGATTAACTGAGTGACTACTGAAAATGCCTCAATGGCACGTTTGATACAAATGGGCTCCTTGTTATTGCTATTATTTCTCGAGTGAGGAGTTCCATAGCCGGAGAAGGGGCAGATGGCGGTTGTGGGGAAAATAAGCTTTGTGAGTGCAGGCACATGAAGTGCAGGCACATTCAGGGAGGAGGATGGCTGAGTAGGGCACGGGCCAGCAGAAAACCAGGAGGGAGCTGCACAGATCACAGGAGGCTGTGGAGTGCCGGAGGGGCTGCTCACACATCTCCCATCATCCGCTGTCTGGCTTGAGGTCCTATGTGCTTAGACATTTCATATGTAAAGCCATTCATGAAGTTAGCAAATCTAATTACCTAAATACATTTAAAAACTGCCAGGGACCCCATTTACTAGTTGGCATGGACCATTAGGAACTTCGCGAATATACCAGAATGTTTCTCTGAAGAAAACAGTCAGAGAGAAGACAGGATTTATAATAATTAAATGAAAAACTTCATAGCAGGGGGTGGGTTAGGTGGTCGTTCGTAAGGGGTGGGGGGTGGGTAGACTTGCAGGTAACTTCGAGTCCTAGGACATGGCCCAATGTGCAAGAGTGTTAGCGAGGCAGATTTTCAAAAGACCTGGAGGTAAGCTTCCTAACCACACACAGCCATCACGAGAGGCAGCGCGGGGCCAGCCACTGGAAGTGCCAAGCAGGTGGAGGTGGCTGATCCGTGCGGATAGGAGGTGGGATGGGGCGGGGCTTCTGCCTGGGGGCGGGGCCCATAACACCCAAGCTTTCTACCCACTGGGCATTCCAGGATCTCCAGGCCACGCTCATTTCTCAGTTCCTCTGGTTGTAGCCTCAGTGCCTGCTCGCCCACCTCTCTCCCTCTATAGGTATGGGGTTTCCCTATGTTCTAGAAATTTCAGCGCCGAAGGGAAGGATCGGTTCAGTGTCGGCCAATGGGCCTCGGCTCTGACACCGTCTGGCTTGCCATACCGCCTATGTCTCCCCAACTGCGCCTGAAACATCACTTTTAACAAGCCTCTAGTCTGCCGTTCCTTGCCCTCTGATGGCCTGCATGCCGTCCAAAGGCCCAGGTGCATTTCCGGATGCCATGCAGCCCCTTCCTCTGCTTTCTCACAAGATCCCCCAGGCTTCCTCCTTGTGGTTCTGCACCCCCACAAAGCCTGGGCAGGGCCAGAAAGACAGGGCAGTTCGAATCCCTCAGATTCAGCTCCGGCTTGATCCACGTTGGGTTCTTTTGGGCCTTTGTCTGAGGAACAGAGCTGCTGTTTTAAGGCTACTATCACGCCTGTACCTAAAAGCTTCCATTGCCTACAGCTGCTCTTTTTCATGCTGGAGGCTTTTCAAAGTCAAGGCTTTTCAACCATCCTCCGAGGTTCACTGGCGCACAGCACAGAAACTTCACGTGCTGTTGCCTTGAACAAATGATTGGGGGCTTGCAGATGGCTTCAAAGAATAAAATCAAAATGGTATTTCCATGGGAAGGTAGAGAACCCGAGGAAACTGGACCGATATCTCCCAAATCTGGCCAATGATCCTTGTTGACAGGATTGATTTGCCCTGTGTTTTCGGCTGGGCTGAGCAAAATAAACAGTCTGCACAAAGAGCACCAATTACTTCATTTCTTCCTTAATTTAGCCAGGACACATCAGAGCTCATTCAGCCTCAGAATGGAAAATTACATGTTGGGGAGAAAACAGCCACACTGAAGGAATGATAATGCAATTCAGGTTCCGCTTGTTCACATATTTTATTTATCCAGTAAGGGAAGGGGGAAAAAAAACAAAACACCAACAACACAAAGGGGCACAAATTGTGAGAGAATACCAAGGTCACGTCTTCTGTTTTCCTCAGTCCATTTGAATCCACAGATTAAATAAAAGTACAAAGGGATGAGACAAACATCTTGCTGGAGAATAAAACGTCTTACTGGAGAAAGAAAACCCTTTTTAAGGTTCGTATCTCCTTAGGGGTTTCTTATTTGAGAATGGCTTACTTTGGTCTTTATAAAAACACATGGCAGCATCGTATAAACTGCTGGGCTTGGGTATTTAAGGGTAGGTGCACGGTGGCTGTTGACTGGCCGGCTCCCCGGGAGTTCAGGTCTGAAAGAACCCCACTGTGTGGTGAGGGCCACAGCGCATCCTAAATCCTTGGGGAGCGAAACATGACAACACGTGGCAAAAAAGGAATCTCAGACATCACTGTGCAGGACTCCCATTGTACAGATGGGGAAATTGAGGCTTGGGAGGTGGAATGACTTCCTCAAGGCCCTATAGCTAGTTAGTAGTACAAACTCAAATTTCTGGGCTTCTAATTCAGTGCTTTTGGACATTGAGTAAATAGATAATCCCAATATTAATTTCTTTCCTAAGATTCTAAAGTTGGCAATTTTAGCTTTTTAAGTGAAAAACACTGAAGGAAAAAAAAAAGTATAGAGAACACCACTAAATTTGTATCTAATCTCAAGAACCTCATGTTAAGATCTAGTTGAAAGACTAGTGTTTGGGTCAGAATCAGGGAATTTGATTTTGCTAAGCGCACCTACGATGATATCTTACACATGGTGAGACAGGAAGGCAGCACCACACGGGGAGGATTAGAAAAACCAACATTAGAAGAGAAAAATGGCCACGTGAGCGTGTGGTAGGCTGGTCTAAACGGCTCAGCGTTGTCCAATTACACGGAAAATGACACTAAGTGACCCTCTACGGGCGGGGAGTGTGAGAGGGCTCCTGATGGGCCCACACGGGTGCCGTCTAAGCAGCAGGGAGCCTGTGTGCAGCCTGACACACGGCATTCACTGTCACCAGAGCCACTGAGCTGAGCCAGTGGGAGCTCCCGCCCTGTGCTGGCCACAGCCGAGCACAGCCCTGCGGCCAATCAATGCCAAATCCCCATCACTTCCAGAGGCGGCCTGCTCCACGGTCACCCTGTGCGGAAACTCGAGGGGGAGGACGAGTAACGATGGGGGCTCAGGTCGCTGGCACAGGCTGGACATTATGGAGCCTGGACAAGGTGACTGGTATCTTTGTTTCCCCTGGGCCCGGAGCTTTTGTGACGGGCTGGGTATAAGCCTTGACGTCTGCGATTCGCTCTTTAAACTTCTGCTGCAGGAACTTTTCTTCTGTGGAGTAGCTTTTGGCAAACACCGACATCAGCAGGCACCCTGCCATGGACGTGCCCCCCACGCAGAAGAGTACGGCTCCCGCCAGCTTGCACACGTCAAGGGCTCCGTTAAACTGGGCGGCATGCGTGTCGACCACCATGAAATCCGCTTCGCCAAAGGCTTCAATTTTGGGAGGCACGAGAAAGCCCACTGCCAGAACAGTCAGTCCAAGAAGCACAAAGGCTGTGC
The DNA here is from genome assembly GCA_004027555.1 of Craseonycteris thonglongyai. Lineage (NCBI taxonomy): Eukaryota > Metazoa > Chordata > Mammalia > Chiroptera > Craseonycteridae > Craseonycteris > Craseonycteris thonglongyai. The sequence goes on from PVKE010004097.1 coordinate 36,982, forward strand.
CAGAGATGAGTCCGACCTGGAGAAAGACAGTGAATTAGCAAGACAGACAAGCACTGGGGACGCTGGGGTGGCTCAGCGGGTTAGGCGCTCGCTTTGCAGCCCTGGAGCCCGAGGATCGAATCCCGGTTCTGGCCCAGGCAGACCCACATGCTGAACTGGGGTGTGCCCTCAGTTCAGTGCTTGCCGGGGCCTATGTGGGAGGCTCCAGGCCCAGTTCCTGCCCTGTGCAGCCCCGCGCCCACCTGTGGAGTGAAACTATATGGAAAACTAATGTCAACTATGGAGACTGCTCTGGGCCCTCCCCCTTCTCTCTGTCCCTCTCTGTCCTTCTGTCAAAAAACAATAAAAATATATCTTTAAAGACAGACAAGCAAAGCCCTTCCACTCTCCCATGAGCTGTCCAGGGCAGGACCGGTCTTGTTTTTTCAGGGGCAGCGAATTTTCCCAGTCACCCCTAATGTGTGTGCGTACATAATTTCCTGGTTAAAAAAGATGAAGGCAAGACCTTTCTGATTGTAATGCTATCCAGAAGCTGCAGTGCTGTCTTGATTTTTGTTTCCTTTGAGCTTTCTGTTTGTACAGTGTTTTGTGGTAGTCAAGCCCCCTTTTGCTTATGTTGTCTCATTTGGTCTTGGAAAACAGAAAAGCAGACCCAATATCCAGGAGCTGGCATGACTACCCACTAGACCTAGATATTGTTAGACGGTGCCTGGAGCTCACAGCAAGGCCGTGTTGTTCTGCTGATATAATCCATCTCACAGAACACACTATCCGCCAAGCTCATTCTGTGCCCATGAGGAAATGAGACTACTTATCATTTTCTCTAAGCACAGACAAAAAACAAGGTCATTGTGCAAACCACAAAATACCCAACACTGTCCCACCTACCCGACTAATAGGAATGACTGCCCGATCATAGAATTATCCCTGACAACGCAGAGTGAACTCCCGTTCCCTCAGGCCACCCAACCAAAGCCTATAATATGTTCTCTCTCAAACTCCTTTACTGAAATACCCCAGAAAGCACTATGGTGTCAGCTTCCTCACTATGATGTGTAATAAACTCAGCTCCCTCAACACAGAGAGAGGTATGTCCTGGTGATTTTGGCTGGAGGACATTGACAGTCTGTATAACTACTCACCCCTTCTCCAAGTAAGTGGGGGAAGGAACTATAATCACCAGCTTACAGGTGAGGGCAGGTCACTGGCCATATGGCTCAGGATGGACAGCTAGCAAGTTGCAGAAGCAGGGCTAGAAGGGACAGATACGACCCAGACTAGTGCTCCTACTCCTCACATGGAGCTATTTGGGTTTTACTTGGGCAGATGAGAAGTGTTAGGAGCTGCAGATGGACATGACACTCCATCAAGTTCTAATAAAATGTAACACACTGAAGATGCAAAATAACATACCAGTTGGTGGTTTAAGCTCAGAGGTTTGGAGTTGTCCTCAGGCTTGGATCCTAGCACTACCAACTAGAAATTACTTAAACGATGCTCTTGTTAATTTTCCCATCTATCAAAGGGTAAGTGATCATAGTATCTACCACATATAGAGTTGTTGTGAGGACTGAGCCCATGCATGAAAGCACTTAGCACTGTGCCTGGCTAAGTAATATGCTGTAGTAAGTAGCTGTTATTATTTGAAAATGTATCACTTGTAAAATTATGCTGTACGGACAACCACATTACAACATAATGCTCAGCTCTTGGAATAAAGAATAGCTAATATAGGGGAAGCTGGGATGGCTCAGTGGGTTCAGTGCTCACTTTGCAGCCCTGGGGACAGAGGATTGAATCCCGGCCCTGGCCCATGAGGACCCATATGCTGAACTGGAGAGTGTCCCTGGTTCAGTACTCACCGGGGTGAGACCCTGGCCCAGTTCCTGTGCAGCCCCGCGCCCACCTGTGGAATGAAACTATGTGGAAAAACCAACGATTTGCAACTATGGAGACTGTTCTGGGCCCTCCCCCTTCTCTCTGCCTCTGTATCTCTCTCTCTCTCTCTCTCTCTCTCTCTGTCAAAAACAATAAAAATAAATCTTTAAAAGAATAGCTAATATAGTTATTTATTTATTTTACTTTTTATTTATTTTTATTTTTTTATTTAATTTTTTTTTTTTGAACTGAACTGGGGGCCTCACCGCATTCGGGAAGCACACCCCAGTTCAGCATGTGAGTCTGCCTGGGCCAGAGCCGGGATTCGATCCTCAGTCCTCAGGGCTTCAAAGTGAGGGCTTAACCCACTGAGCCATCCTGGCTTTCCCTAGTTATTTATTTTTTAAACACATTTTTCCATTTCCTCCTATTTCTAATTGCTTTTAGTTAGAATAACAAGGTTGGGGAAGCCGGGATGGCTCAGTGGGTTCAGCGCTCACTTTGCAGCGCTGGGGACCAGGGATCGAATCCCGGCCCCGGCCCGTGCAGAACCATATGCTGAACTGGGAGCTCCCCCAGTTTAGTTCTCTCTCTGTCTCTGTCTCTGTATCTCTCTCTCTCCCTGTCAAAAATAAAAAAATAAAAAAATATATATTAAAAAAAAAAAAAGAATAACAAGGTTGGGAAAATAACTAAATGCATAACACCATTTAATCTGGAACATTTAAAGTATGTTTATTTAACTTATTTATTTATTAAATTCCAGGGTAACACATTAAGAAGAAACGTTTGTATAATAGAAGGAAAACATATTTGCAAATCCATCATCTTAACAAAGGAAAGAAAGGAGAACTAGTATATTGAGCATTGTGAACATTAAGAAGGAATATATCTGCCAAGAAAGAGTCCTGTGGTTAATTAGGCTTCAATTCATAAGCAGTGTCTCTCAGACGTTGCTGCCGGAGGCCTCTCGTGCATGCTGCACGCTGGAGAATGCGGCAGGCTTCTGCACAGAGTGCGCTGACCCTTATAAAGTAGTTCCTGGAATTGTGTTTTGACCAATGGGCTGCCCTGTCCGATCAGAGCTGTGCTGCTATATTCTCATTTGCATCTTACTGGCCAAACAGAGTGGCTCCATAATGACCAACCAGAAGGGGCAATTTTAGCCCATCAGGACACTGCTATTTAGACTAATCAAATGGTGCAAATTTGGGCTCCTTATTTGCAAAAAAAGGAACCAATCAGGGACCAGGATGGGAGCTCTCTCTCTCTATAAGCCAGCTTCCCCTTTGCTCCAGGGGAAGGCACTATTGGTTTCTTAGAGGTTGAGTTTTCCTAGTTTCCAAACTGTTTTACTTCAATAAAGTCTCTCCTTTTTCTGCACCCCAGATTGGGGACTCCAGTTGGCATTGGATTGGTAGCAGCGAACTTTTGTTGACAGCGTCTATTATGACCTAGGCATAGTGCTAGATGTTTTCTTCACTTTATCCTCACCAGCGTCTTATGAGAGGTAAGTATTTTTATTCCCATTTCACCTGTAACAAACTGAGGTTATCAGGTTGAAGAGGTATACTTCAATGCCCCATAGTTAGCAGCTGGCTTGACTCGGCTCTAACCCAGGTATGGAAAACTTCTAAGCCCCCATCATTTTATTCTTCCATGATACTTCACCAATTATTATTTTATATATTACCTGCTATTATATATTTTTATAGCAACAAAGTTTTTATTACCATAAATGGACAAAATTCTTTTATGTAATATTGTAAAAAACAAACAAACACACAACCCCCCCCCCCATCAATATAATGTCTTCTGTAAAAAAACCAGAATCTATTCTACATAAGATACAACTAGTTCAGGAGAGATTGAATTATAAAATATAAAATTTTAAATGGCTTTCTATATTTTTCTAAATATGGTGGTGAATAAATTCACCTCCAAAGACAATTATTTAAAAATAACTTTTAAAAAGTGACTCCCATTGGAAAATTCTGAATGTACAAACTAAACTAACTTAAATATCCATGGTGACAAGCTTCAGACACCACTAAATTACCTCCCTCCTCAAGAACTGGCACTGATTCTCAGAAAATTGAGGGCAGCAAAAATGTATCCATCTTAGTTGATGAAGTTCTTAAGAGCACTGAGTCCAGCATTTTGCATCTTCTAGTTCTATCTTGTCTCTCCACAGCTCTTATTGTGCTTCATAAATATTCCTGACTGACTAACCTAAACCACCAGACCGCTGAAGATAGAGCCAGGTGATTGACTCTCAGAACCATCTGCTCCTCAACTGAGCAGTGCTTTACCAGATTAAATTCCACTCTGGGAATATCACTCCAAAGCTAAAAGGCAAACCACGACTTGCACAAGGCAGAACTTCTGCTCACTTTGAGAAGTGGAAAGTCCCTGGCCCCCCTGAGCCTTCTCCCTTTACCTGATTATATACTGTGTAATGACTAGCTACCTCTTGAGGTTCTGAAGGTGCCATCAATGCAAAGCTCATTAATGAGGATCTCCAAGAGATGTGCCCAGAGAGGGTCTCCGAACCTGTTAAAACATGCCAAGCAGAGCTTGGGGTGGCAGGCACGAAGGAGCAACGTTGGCATCCACACTTCCCTGCCTCTTAACTCCCCGGGTGAATAATGGAGGTGAGGAGGGATGTTGGGATACATCATCTTACTCGTGGTACCGTGTTGGAATACTGGAAAAAATAAAAACCTTTGGGAGTGGTGCTATACGGTAACATAACAAGTGTTTCTGGACATAGCTCTAAGTTGAAGTGGGTCTAGGTCTAAGAGGAAAAGGGCTCTGCTAAAAAGAGTTAAAAAGCAGTGTAACACAGGGATATTTAGGGTCTAAGAGACCAAAGCAGCCCTGTTTAGGGTCATGCAGAAGAGCTGAAAGGCTGCTGGGCAATGGGCCTTCCCCAGGCATACCCGAGTAGTCTGAGGCTCTTGGATGATTATATCAGCTCTGTGGGGGTGGGGGGGGGATGGGGGAGAGCGAGACAGACAGACAGAGATCTCCCCAGGCTGTGACAAAGCTTAAAGATTGCAGCAAGGACAGTTTCTGAGCTGTGGCTTCTGTTGACTCTCTTGGCTGTGGGGAGAATGTGTGAAAACCCATCTGGCTGTTGGAAAGAGGACTGGATAGAGAGAACTCGGATTCCAGAAATTCTGCTGCTGGGTGGGTAACAAGCCAGAGACTGCTGTTATGTTGAACAACATCCCTTTCATTGTAACTCCCTGAGCTGATGATTTCTGAAAACTCAGTTTACTCCAATCAGCAGAACTGGCAGCAACAGCTAAGCAGCTGTTCTGGCAGAGACGAGGCGGTCATGACCATTGGAAGTGAGGACTAGTGTGGCAGGGGAGAGCCGCGTGTGCGGGGGACGCTGGCTGGCGCTACATGTGACACGAGCCGTCTGGGTTAGAGGTAATCCAGGGGAAGCACATCCAGAGTGAAGACTGGCTTTTCTTCTTCACTAGCCCCAAGGGCTGCTGCTGACCTCTCCTTAACAGAATTTGAGCCATGAGTGATGTCACCTGCCAGCAGTGATGACAGATTCTAGCTCATCTGCCTTGAGCTTCTTGCCTCACATGCTTATAGGGATACTGAGTTTTACAAAGTCACAACCCATGCCGGACTACAATCTAGGCCTTTCCACGTGCCTTACCATCTTCTCAGCTCCCTCTCTGAACTGGGTAGAGATATACATGATCCCACATTAGCTCTTCTACCTTACAGAGACTCTGTACCTCTACCTAGCAAGTGAACACATTTAATTGCTGCCTTCTTCCAAACCTATTCTAAGATCCCTGTATTCCTCTCTAGCTACTGCTTGAACTCATTCCTAACCTTGATAGACAAGTGTGGTCCTCAAATCAAAAGTGATTCTTCTTTTCTAATCTCATTTGAGTGTTTGGCAGTCATTGCTGTCAGACACTCATGCTTTCTCAAAACCCTCACCGATTGCTATCCCTAACACAACTTTCTTTTCTTTCCATGTCTGCCTCTTTAATAACCCACTCCCAACTTGCTTTGCCAGACATTGCTCTTAAATTTTATATTTTATTTTATTGTTTTTGATGAGAGAGAGAGAGAGAGAGAGAGAGAGAGAGAGAGAGAGAGAGAGAGAGAAGGAGGAGAGCCTAGAGCAGTCTCCAGAGTTGTATGTCATCAGTTTTTCGACATGGTTTTGTTCCACACAGGTGGGCAGGGACCAGGCATGGTGGGAACTGGGTCAGGGGCCTCCTGCATAGGAGGCATGCCCCTATGAGCTGGGGGCTGAACTGGGGGCCTCCCACATGGGAAGCTCTCCTGGTGAGAACTGAACTGGGGCCACACCCCAGTTCAGCACATGGGTCCGCATGGGCCATGGCTGGGATTTGATCCTTGGACCCCAGGGCTACAAAGTGAGTGCTTAACCCTTTGAGCCATCGCAGCTTCCCCTACTGTTCTTAAATTATCGGTGTCCTCCAGGGTTCCACCCCCGATTCATACATTTTGTTTAATATTTTTTCTCTAGTGTTTAATCTGTGGTTGCAGTTTCAACTCCTACCTACATACTAATGACTTCCAAATCTCCACCTCCAGCCTAAATCATTCTCCTGGGCACTAGCCTCATATTTCTGTCAGCCAATAGAAGGATCTACACAAAGGTGTCTTACATAGCCTTGTGCACAGTGGACATATAAGCGTTTGTAGAAAGAAAGAATAGTACTGTGAGATAGATGCTATGCAGACCCATGTGACAGAACAAATATTCTAACTCAGGCCCATTTGATCCCAATCTCCATTCTCATTAAGCCCCTCCATGCTAAGGAGATGTGGGTGCTAAAACAGTGATCCTTAGGCTATTCAGGCTGACTATGATTCTGAATGCCCAGTCTGGTGTTTAATGATTAGGATATGAGGCTAGGATTTGGATTTTGCTGGAACATAATCTCTATGAGGCCATGGATTTTGCCTGTCTTTTCTTTGTGTGTTTGTTTTTTTCCTCTGAAGTAGGTCCAGCACAATAGGAAAAATACTTTCGTGATTGTGTGAAATAAAAAGAAAATATTGACATCTGAATTACGGGGCTAGTAATTTACTGTGAGTTCTCTATTTTAAATCCCTACTTATATATTATTTGATGGATCGCCAATCACATAAATACTGCCGCTATGGACCCACATAATGCTGACACTATTCTGTATGTCAGTGGCATCTGAGGCTCTTGGCACAACAGATCTGTCAAGCAAATATTTAGTTTTCTGACACATACTGAAGCAACCACCCACTTATGTGGGTAAATACAAGATGTGCTAAGCTTGGCTCTGTGTTTCATTGATCTAGGCCAGTAGGTGACATTTCCATAGGGCAAGGATGATGACTTGACCAATTCTAAAGCAGAGCACATGCCACTAGTAAGAGTGAATTTACATAGGTCTTGGGTAACCTATGCTAACAGCTTTGTTCCCCAATACTTTATGCAGTAACTAGCTTTCCAGTTTTATTTCATTTTCAGAACTCGGTGTTCCCTGTGGCAGGTGGTAATAGCAACTACTACATCAAATCCTTATTGAGTGCATACTAGACATTGTTCTAAACTCTGGGTAAATATTATCTTATTGAATTCTCACAACTTCATGTGATGGGAACTATAAGTATCACTGTAAGAGTCCCATTGGAGTCAATTACTTGCCCAAAGTTGTAGAGCTGTTAAATGGAAGAGCCACAATTTAGACCATGCAGTCTGAGGACAAACTCCACGCTCAGAATCTTTATGCTACACTGTCTCTTGTTACACTGTTGCCAGTAGATTGCAGGTTTATGTCAATATCAATGTCAAAAAAATCTGAGATCTTTTGGGAGAACGTCAACATGACTGGAAACCCTTAAGACACAGAATGCTAGAGTCAGAGGAGACCTGAGACATCATCCAAGGCTGCATCTTGTCAGCTGCCCTTCTGAATCCTCAGCCTCTTCTTGATTTCTCAGTGTTGGGATGTCCCAATGGCCTCTTTGATGTCCTTACTCTCTTCCGAGGTGATCTCATCTAGTCTAGTGCCTCATATACAATCTACATATCCATGACTTCCAATCCATGGGCTGCAAATCTGTATATTTAAGTTGCCACTAGAGATCTCCACTTGCGTGTCTAATAGGCATCACCAATATAACATGATCAGAGCCAAACTCTTGGTTGCCCACCCATTACCCTGCTCTCCTCGTGTTCTCCAATCCAGTAAGTGACGGCGTCATTCACTAAATAGCTGAGGCCACAAGACTGGGAGTCATACTTGACTCCTCATTGTCTGACATCTACACCATCAGCGTGTCCTGACAGTTTGGCCTTCAAACTTCATGCGACATCTGACTACTTGTCATTGTCTCCACTAACATCCCCTTAATCTAAGCTACCATTATCTCTTGCTAGGAACTTTAAGAGTCTCCTAGATAATTGACCTGCTCCTTCCTACCTTTGTCCTTTGATTACCTATTTTCTGTATAGCGACCAGGATTAGCCCATTAAAATATTTGTCAGATTATGTCACTCCTTTGCATAAACTGTTCATGTGGCTTCCCAGGTCTCTCAAGAGCCAAAGTTCTCAGTATCGTGCACGTACAGGCTCTACGTAAATTATCTGTGTCCTGTTATTTTTTCTGAATCCATCTCCTTTCCTCTCTCCCTCTCATCCCACCCCAATCAGACTGTACAACACACCAAACTTGTTTCCATTACAGAGCTTTTGGACTTGCTGTTTTCCCAGCCTAGAATGACCTTCATCAAAATAATTTAATGGCCTGCTTCCTCAGCTCCTCCTGGCATTTGCTCAAATGTCATCTCTTCTGAAAGGCGTTCAGTTATCAGCACTGTCTAAATACCAGTCCCCCTTCATTCCATATCGTCTTGTCCTGATTTATTTCTCTTCATTGCATGTGTTACTATCTGACATTCTATTGTGTGATTTTATTTGTTTATGGTCTGTTTCCCATGATAGAGTTTAAGTTTCATGAGGGCAAAGACTTTTTCTTCTCCTGTTTACTACTTTCATCTCCAGAACTTTGCAACTTCTTGGCACAGAATAGGTGTTTATTAATTATATGTTGAACATATTGTCTAAGGAGGCTCTTTCACTTGAGGAAGTTGAAGCTCAGAAAGCCTAATGATTGCTTACTAGAGCCAGAGCTGATATACTGACCACTATATTATATCTAGCACTAACTTTTTCTAGATACCCAATTATTTCTTTTTAATGTGTTGTAATGTGTCAAGTGATACTAAGCAAGCCTGTAAGGGAGGCTGAAAGCATATAATGTTTTGTCTATGGATGGCTTCAAGGTTGGTGAATTCAGTTGCACATTATTAACAGTAGCAAAGGTAATTAGTCCTGGCAATTATGAGGGCTGTCCAGAAAAAAATCCAGCTATTGTTAATATGATGAGAATGGGTGGATACTTTCTGGACATCCCTCGTATACCTATCAATATTTAACCTGCACATCAACAATTCTGCTGTACTTAGAGGCTTTTTTCAGCCCACAGTTTACCTTCTCCTTTCTTCAGGGAAGAGAACTGCATTTAGGCTCATCAGGAGTGATGTACACAGAGTTCCAAACTTCTCGGTCCTCTGCAGTTACTGTACTTACCATGCCTAATAATTATTCCACTTCCTGAGCTAAACACAGGCTCTACACTTACCTTCCAGAATACTGAGCTCCACCTGTTAGGTGATCTCTGGATCTGGAAATCATCCTCATACTCCCAGATCGAGGTGGTGCAGTCCTCATAGAACTGGTGCAGGTAGGACCGAACTCCATAGCGCTGGGGCCTGCCCTCGCCAGCAGCTTGTGCGTGCTTGGGCCCACAGACGAGGCTGCAGGAACTCATCCTTCCCAGCTGGAAAGACAACATCCACAGGCTTCAGCCCCGTGGACTCCGGCCTCAGGCTCAGAAGGTGTATGAAAGGTGAGAAGCAGGCTGAGTAGAGTCTGCCTATTTGAACAACGCTCATTTCTTAAGAGAAAAGACACTGTTCAATTCCTGTCTTTCTTATGGGGTTAATACAAAATGTCCCCAAATACTCAATGACTAGAGCTAGTTCTCCATCGAAGAAACGAAACATAATGGCACAGCCCACTTAAATTATGCAAAAACGTAACCATGAAAAGCATAAGAAATGGCAATAAAGAAACCAAGATTTTCATTATCTTGACAAGAAATCTTTAGTCTCTTAGAGTCCCGTGGTCTTTACATTTAGATGTTAAAGAATTAGGAGGGACTCAATCTCTACAGATGGAATTTGTTTTAGACTGTCCGTCCTCTCAAATGCTTAACCATGTTCCCTTATAGAAACTCTATGGTATTACCCTTATCAGTCAGAGATTCTGCCTTTGAATCTCATGTATCTTGCTATATATTTTAAACTAACTACCAAGTTGTACAGATGCAAAAAAAAAGAAAAGAAAAAAAGTGTTGGGAAAGCCAGGATGGCTCAGCGGGTTAAGCGCTCGCTTTGAAACCCCAAGGACCGAGAATCGAATCCTGGCTCCAGCCCAGGTGGACCCACATGCTGAACTGGGGTGTGCTTCCTGAATGCAGTGAGGCCCCCAGTTCAGTTAAAAAAAAATGTTGTACAGATGCTTTACTAAAAAGCTGCTGAGCAACTTACGCTGCACACTTTATTAACCATAATGGGCTTGACCAGTAATTTACACCTTACTCACTTTAACATCAGATATTTCAGTAATTATTTGTGGATATATCTGTCCAGGTAGGATGCTAAAGTGTAATGTAGAGAGTAGACCCTGCCTTGTATTATTTTCCATGAAGAGGCTAGTATAAATAAGAATTCAGAGAATTGTTAAATGAAAGTATATTCCAGGTGGGTTGTTTGTTGTTGAGTCTCTGTCTTTTTCTGGATTTGACCTAATCAATACCCTTAGAGAGAGGCATTTGGTTATTAATTCATAGTTAAAAAAGGAATTACCAAGGGACCACAATTTTAGTGAGTAAGGGAATTCTCAGGTACTCTCTCTGTGTTCCTTGGTTTTCTGATCTCCATATAAGCAGATTGATTTGTAGCTGGAGATATGAAATAGTTATTTGGACGTTTCAATTATCCTCCAGATGATTTTCCCTGTGTGGACACAGTCAGTCTCAAAAATAACAAAGCAAGAATATAGAAGAGTACTTTCCCATTGAATCAGGTTTTCTCAGGGTTTGTGCTATAATCTAGGCTAACAGAAGACATATTAAATGTTTCCAAATACTTATCAAGAAACTAAATAGTCATGTACATCTACAAAGAAAAATATTAACCTAAATTTCTAGCAAGTGCCCCCTGTGTGGCCACTTAGTTTGGTTGGATAGAATTATGGGGCTCCCAACAAAGTTGAAGCCCGGGATCATTAGCTTTTTTCTGTCCAGGCCACAAAATGAACCCATCAGAATAGCTTGTAAATGTGTGCCCTTGGCCACAAATGTGTTTTGGTTAGAAAATCTAGTCAAATTCAGGAAAATATGGCTCTGATCTTAGAAAAATGATGCAATCAGGTGTTAAAGATAGTGACCAATAACCTCATTTTTTAGAGTATTGGATAATATTACATTCAGTTCCTACCTCCCTGTGCCTGTGCCTTCTTCCTGTTTCTGGTACAGCCACCATCTAAAGATGTCACCCAGAAGAGAGCAGGGGAGGCAATTTTTCTTTAACTGTTAAACATTTCAGAGGATACTATTTCATTAAAAATAATTAAGGTTTTAGAGTGTACTCTGGCTGATTAGAGCAGTAAGTCAGATGAATCAAGTACTTTTGTTAAGCTACTTTTCATATTTTAAATGCCAGTATGACCTCTTTAGCACCTTTTACTGAAGGCTTATACAACAAAGATGATTAATAAGGGCCTATTACTAGTGATGCATATGTAGAATAATTTTAAAGGCACCCACTTTTAAGACATTCTAATAAAATTATGGTATAAAAGGACACAGGACTGTTATACTAATTCTGCTTTGTCATTGAAGAAACTGAGGCATAGAAAAATCATCTGCTAAAGGTTATACCATGAGTCAGAAAGCAGGTGAAACCTGACAATACATGGACTGAATCATATACTGGGATAATTAGAACCAACTCATCTAAATATACATTTTCAGATTTTTCTATAAAGTATCAGAAACTTTAACATAAAACAGGACAAAAATAGATATGATAAGAGTAAGAAAAAAAAAAAGTTCCTCCTAGCAACAGTAAGAGTTTTGATGCTGAACTAATTCTTTCTCAGGATTGAGTTATGGTACAGAGCAGGACTGTGTGACATAGTCATTTCCTGCACGGCTTCTTTCCTGAAAACCAGGTTAACTGTTTCTGCTTTATAAGATGAGATACAGTGGTCTAACTTTGTTAAACACAACATGGGTAAAATGATATGAAAGTGCCATAAAAACAACTGTTTTTGAGGCTGAATGATGGAAGGCTCTAAGTCAGAATGGATTTTTAGTGATGCTGGATACATTCCAGTAAAGGAATACTAATAAGCCTTACTTTCCCCTCCAAGGACAAGAGCATGGCCTGTACTTGTGCTAAAGTTCTAACACTAGTTCTTGATCTTGACATATCATGACATCTCAGACAAGCTCATTAACCTGTCTAGGCTCTCATTTCATCACCTTTAAAATAAGAGGGTTGGGCCAGATAACCTCCAATTCCTTCCAGATGTAGTTTTACAGGAGTCTTTGACCATGACTCTACAGAATGAGTCAATTATTTTTTGTTGGATAAATAACTGGGTCTAATGATTTCCCACCTCTACCCACACTCTTGTAGATTGATTGTCATTGTCCCCAAATCTGGTTCATTGTTGTATGTATGAAACTTCAGTTTAAAGGAGCATATAAGCTACTAGCTAAGTTAGTTACTCAGTATTAAGTAGAATAAATAGTTGTGTGTTTTTAGTAAGTTAACTTCAGTATCATGAATATTGCCTAAAATGTAGTCCCTGAGGGTCTTAGAGGTTCATACATCTTCCCAAACATATATCTTGTAGGAATTCATTCCTAGAGGAGAATGATTACTTGCAAGAACATGAATTTTAAAATATATTAAAATGAGAATTTTGCACCTACATAATCTCAACAGAAAGTTACATTTTTCATAGGGGAAGCTAGTAACCTTTTGTTGTAGTACAGAAAATGTTACAGTAATTCAGAATCTACTTGGTTGTTTGACACCTCCAGTGTCATAAAAGGATGCATAAGGTCATGTTATGAAGTCACTTTAAGAGCTGGGTAATTATTATGCAGTAAACTACGTATGAGAAGAAACAGAAGATATGCCAAAGGCTACCGTATACATTTTAGCTTAGCTCAGCATTTAGTTAATGAGCAAAGTTTCATGAGAAATCTGATAGTTGTATTTCAATAGCTATTGTAGTAGCAACAGCAAAAAACAATAATGTTAAATCTATGATTTGTTGTGAGACAGATTCTGGAGAGCTCCTCTTTTTAGAGAGAGCCATACCGTCCCAGGAAGTGCATGAGTGGGGGAGGGGGAGGGAAAATAGCTTCCAATATTGTATTTAAACGAGTCTTGTGAGTATTCGTTTTATAAACACTTTATTGGAGCCTGTTGCATCCTCACTGCCATCATGGCCATCATAACGGAGCACAAGCAACATCAGTGTCTGGTTGTTTGGTCATCTATGAAGAGGCAGTTTTATTCACTCTCTCTGAAGGACATTCTAGGTGCTGATAAGTGAGGATCCATCCATGGTTTTCTTTTTATAACCTGTCTATGGTATCTATCTCAATTGCATGCACAGTTATACATTAAATAGATATGCAGTTCTTAGCAACACAGCAAACTATCATATCCCAGAAACCCATAAAAGGAGAAAATTGTATCTTAATCCTGCTCCCAAACTCTTCCGAGAGGCTTTCTGCAATCAGTATGCTAAATATCAGATCTCTATCACTCTCTAACCCCTTGTCTAGAATTTCTCTTCATAGCACTTGTTAATACCTGATACTCTATTACATGGTTTATTTGTTTATGGTCTGATATACCATATACATGATAGACTATAAACTTCACGAAGGCAGCGATTTTTTCTGTCCTATTTACCACTTTGACCTCAAGCACTTTGCAACTTCTTAACACAGAGTTCTACAAGGGTTGGAGTGGGTGATGGTCCTTCATTTTCAGTCCTCTGTTCCTTCAACAGTTTTTAAAGCACTAATTATGTGAGCTAATGGTTACAAAGATGAATGGCCATAGTCTGCTCTCAACAGGCTCTTGGATTAGAAGGAGATACACTCATGAAGCAATAAGTGTGCACCAAAATGGGCATCAAAATGAGGTCTTCGCAGTGGGAGGGAGTACAAGTGTTGAAAATCCCTTGAATAATTCCTCTATTCAGCAAACTAAGCCATACATGTGTTATAATACTGTGATCTCTGTGTGTGCCAATATACTATAGTATCCATGTGATGGAAATTTGAATTTGTCTAATAGGTACAGTTACTTTTTATGTTACTTGAAAAATGTTCATAGCCATGAACACAGAAGTAAGTCTTTCTACCCTACAAAACTCTAAGAACACCACAGACTTTCTGTAATTTGTCCTCATGATCTCCCAGAGCAAAGAGAAGCAGGAAGTTGAGACACAAAGATGATGAGTGTTTTCCCATGGCTCTGTGTGTGAGTCAGTTGTGAAGTGGCTCTGTTCTGTTTAGTTTATTTGAAATATCATTCAATTTTCATGCTGCTTTTCTCTCCCATAAAATCATTCTGAGATAATGACAGTGAAGTTTCCAGTAGAGCCATTTTTTCCATTGGGCCAATGATGCAAGGTATAGACACATAGCTGATTTAGACCATGGATCCAGCACCAGACCAAAAGGTCAACTCACTTAAAAGACTCATCTTCAGAGTGGATGCAAGAGGGCATAAAAGCCTGCTAACAGCGTTTTCACGTTTAAATCAGGCATTCTGGAATTATGTAAGCATGTCCTTAAAACTTGAAAATGTGTTTCTATCAATGGATCATTTCAGAGACATTTTATTTTCCTGGAATAGCAGTACAGATTGTGGCTCTATGGTATAAGCTTTTTTACATCCTCTAAGTCACTGGATCTGCAGCCACCTTATTTTTAAAAGAGGGGTCATGATATGCACTTGCCTTATCATTTTACTCCTTTAAGATGTATGTTTAAGTAAGGTATAATAAGTTCAAAACCAACATGAGAAGAAAAACCCATATTCTCTTTAAATCTCTATCTGCCTGCAGGTGACATGGTGCATATAAATCTACAGTTGACAAGGTTTGAATCTTACCTCTGAAGTCCTTCTCTTCCACTTTTTGTTGTTTACTCTTTGACCTTTCTTTTTAACGGCACATTCTTCAATCCTATATAAGAAAAAAAAAAAAAAAAAAAAAAAAAAAAAAAAAAAAAAAATCTCTGCAGAGTGTGATTCAGACAGAAATCTAAATTTCATAAGACATTCTCATAAGGTATAAGAATTATTTTAGTGTAGACGGAAAGATTGACAAAGGACTTCTTGTTCAAGAGTAGAGATGTTTTCTTAAAAAATTTTTTTTTTTACACAATACTATAACACATTTGGTAACTTTAACAAGGCCTTATGAGAGTTTATAGAGTAAATGAGACAACATAATGAAAGGGGTATGTAAATTATAACATGTTATGCAAAAGCTATTCTTATTTTGATATAATTATATCACCATGCAGTCAATAATATCAACGAGACTGATTCATTTGTATTTTACAAATTCTAACTAGAAAGATTACTTGCTTCCTAAATTACTCCAGAATTGATCTACTTGGTTCCTGTTCCATTAATTATAAAATAAGTGAATCTTAGAACCATTGCATTTTCTGATCTATTTATATGCATTTTAGACTTATTAAAGCTCTTGGGTTGATTTTCAGTCCTATATCCATTTTCTTCCTATCATGATCACTTTACTTTACATCTGCCTAAGAAACCCAGGTGCCCATGCAGGATTTAATTAAAAAGTCATTGACAGCTATAGAGCTATTGGTCTCTTACAAAACTCCAGTGATGTGAAATAAATACTAACTGGGGACATAATTTTCAAGAGGTCATTAAAAATTCTCTCTGGGAATGCTGGGATAGCTCAGTGGTTGAGCGCTTGCCTCACAATCATGAGGTCCGGGGTTCAATTCCTGGCCCAGCTCGTGAACCCCATATGCTGAACTGAGGCACAACTGGTAATCTCCAGGATGGCGGTGAAGGTTCTCATTTCCCATGGAGGAGGCTCCCTGTTCGGGTGCGGCCCCACATCCACCTGTGTGGAATGAAACCATGTCACAACTAATGATGTACAACTATGGAGACTGTTCTGGCCCTCCGCCTTTCTCTCTGTCTCTTCTCTCTCCCCCTTCTCTTAAACAATAATAATTAAAAAAAAAATTGTTTCTGATGAACAGTTCCCTATCCATTTTCAGGGAAACCTCAAATACTTGAGTAACCCTAATTGAGAACTGACCATTTTCAGGATTTTGCAGGTTTAAACTATATGAACCATAGCTAAACCTTCTCCAAGAGTCATTTTTTTTGCCCTGAAATTTTATTTTGTGGGTATCCTGGATCTGGTTAAGTAAAAGAAAACAAGCCACTATCATCTTTCTCCTCTCCTTTCCCTGTCCCTGTCCCTTGCCCTCTCTTTCTCTTTCTCTCCTTTCTCTCTCCCCCCACCCCCTCCTCATTTGTGAGCCTCTCTCACTTATCCCACCCTTCCCTTTAATCTGCCCTCATCCCTATTTTCTTTGTAAGAATTGACTCCACACTTGATCTTCATCAAAGCCTGGCCTAGAGCCCACGGAGCTCTCCAAGGTGCTGAAAACATTTCTGCTACAGACAGCGAGCCAGGAACCAATTAAGCAAACAGCTGTTTAATCCCGGCTCTGTTCTCTTTGAGGTCTGCAGCCTCGGTTTTACCTCCATCCAAAGCCCTCTTCTAAGCACACAGAAGTAGGTCCTGAGATAATATTAAAATACTCAAATATTTTTGACGTGGCAAAGGACTGGGGAGGGCAAGTGGGGGTTCAGTTCAGCCTAGAACACAAATCAAATCAGCTTTGTAAACTCCAAATACACACATTTACTCTTACCTAATATACAACTTTTCTTGTCTCACAAGAAAGAAACTTAAGTTTTCCCTGTATGGCTCTCAGATTCTTACATAACACAAACCATAAATCGCCAAAGCATGGTGTTGGCTACCCCTGATTTGTAAGTGTTCATGGATTTTTATACCATGGTTATTGTAGAAATGTGTGCACATATAATAATCCTAAATGAGTAATGCGTGTGTGAGAGAGGAGAAGGAAAGAGAGAGGAGGAGGGAGGCAGAGAATATGGATATTTGTGCATGAAGAGAAAGGAAAGAGAAAGGAAAAAGAGGGAGAACTGGAGAGACAAACATAGTATAGTACATACTATGTATAGTGCATGCACTCCTGGGCTCTGCATGGCTTTACCTGCCTCTTCCGATCCCTTGACCCGTGGAGCAAGTGCAGCCAGCTAGCCGCAGATCTCTCGCTGGGGTCCCATCGCCGCCGCCGCCGCCGCCGCCGCCGCTCCCGCTGCACCTTGCTTAGCCTGCGTGTGATTGACAGCTGGGCGTCTCGCGTGCCCGCGTATCCGAGACCGCGCAGCCTACGCCGCCAGAGGGGCGGGATCCGAGCTGCGCCGGAGGGCGGCGAGTGGGCGGGGCCTAAGCAGCGAGTAGGCGGGGCACGCGAGCCTCCCTCCATCCTGTAGCCAGGGCCTGTTCTTACCTGGAAAGAGACTGCCATGTGGAAGGCTGGTCACCGTGCCCTGAGGAAGCGCCACGGGCCCGGAACCTTGTCTGCCTCTCTGCTTTTTCCACTGTGTTCTTCCCCTGCCCGTCACAATGTCTAGCCATAGTAGGCTCAATACACATATATTCTTAATGAATAGGAAAGGCAGACAGACCTGAAGTCTGCTTCTTCCACCGCCACCACTCCATTTGGATATGTAGAGCCTTCTCTGCGCCCTGTTTTTTGTCCTTGGGCAGACGCGGGGTGAGGAGCTTCCCTGACTGCCAAAGCACTGCCCAATTGAATAAAAACAAAAAACAAAAAAACCTTAATTCTGTCATCGTTGGGCGCTCTCAGTCCCTCATTTCTCCCCTGACCCCATCGTCAGGAAGTCTGGGTGGGAGATATGGAAAACGATGAAGAAAGTGGATTAAATGACGATATTCAAGAAAAACACACACACACAAGTGCATGAAGACCAGAACAGTACCTCTGAATACCTCAGAAAACGTGAAAATGTGTGTGGGCCTGGGCAAGAGAGCATATAAGCACAATGAGCCTTGCTTCACGAGACTCCGCAGAGCACTGGTAAGTGGCATTTAATGCAAATGATTCCTAAGGTAGTTCTATTTGCACAGCCATTCTGCACATAAAATAACTCCTAACTTTTACACAGTGCTTACCATGGCCAGGCATTGTTTTAAGTACAACACGTGCATATTAATTGTATGCATATTAAGTTGTTAAATCCTCACATCAGCGCTACGTGGTAAGTATTCTTTATTATCCCAATTCTATAGATTAGGAGAAGGCTGAGGTATAGAGAGAGGTGACCTGCACGCGTGATGATGCAGGCTAGGCTCACAATTGCTGGTCTCAGGCCACGCTACTAAATGCAAGAGGTGGACTGGAATCTGCAGGGTTGTTTCCCAGAGGAGATTTAGGGCATGAGTGATATTTGGCTTAAAAAGACACTAAGAAACAACTATATTTATTAAATAGTGAACAGACCAAAATCAATGTTGAGCAGATATTTTGAGGGGAACCAAAGACAGGGATCTTTGTTCTGCAAGTCTTGGGTTTGCAAGTCTTGCTCCAGTTTCAACACACAGTAGTTCCTCCTTAGCAGTATGGAATACGTTCTAAGACCCCAAATGGATGCCTGATACCGTGGAGTGTCTCAAACCTCATACATGCTATGCTTTTTCCTATACTTACATACCTATGATAAAGTTTAGAACGGAAGATTCTTTTTCTTTCCTTATTAAGTCAAGAACTTTTACCTTTTCACTTAAAGGAAGCATTTTGTGGCTTTTCCTTGGCATATCCAACTTGCCAGTATTGTGCCTCTTGTGCTTTGAGGTCGTTAGGAAGTAAAATAGGGGTGACCTGAACACCAGCACAGTGATACCAGGACAGTTGAGCTGCTGCTAAGTGACTAACAGGTAGGAGCATGTACTGAGTGGAGATACTGGGCAAAGGGATGATTCCTGCCCCGGGTGGGATGGAGTGGGATGGTGTGAGATTTCATTGTACTACTCATAACAGTGCACAATTTAGAACTTATAAATTCTTTATTTCTGGAACTTTTCACTTAATATATTTGGACTGTGGTTGCCTGCAGGTACCTGAAATCTTGGAAATTAAAACTGTGTTTGGGGAGGGGAGGAGGTACTACTGTACTTATGCCTGGAGTGCCACTTATTTCTTGCGTTTTAGCTTTTCTTGTACTCAGTGTATGGATCTGGTGAACATTTGTTTATTCTTAGATTGTGACATGACCCAGGTGTTTTCCCTTCCTAGGAAGTCCATAAGAATCAGCACACATGCAAACATTCAGAGGTTCTGAGTTATATTTCTATCAGACATTAGGCTTCAAGAAGGGTGTGGCTGACTTCTTGCTGTCTACCTTGTTGGTGTCTGCTAAGTTTCTGGATCTCTTCTGACATTGCATGAAGAACCCATTATCCGTTAATTCAGAGAGATAGTCTGAGTAGGGTTTGGCTCGGACAGGCCTGGGTTTTAATTTTCGCTCTGCCAACTCCCGTTATTTAACCTGATCAACTTTCTTCACCACTCTATTCCTCATTTTCTTCATCTATAAAATGGTTCTAATAATATCTACTTTATAGTAGTCATGAGAATTAAAAGAAATTACATTTATAAAGCATTTACCATAATACCTGGTACATAGTAAGTACTAAATAAATTATAGCTATTATTATTCTTAAATAGTATTTAGCTAAATGTTTTGGGAGCATATGAACATTTTCAGATTGGAATCTCAAGTCTTTCAAGTTTTCCAAGCACTCTCCATGTGCCTCACCTCCCTTTTACCAGATCTACTTCCAACCTGTGCTGTCACTGGCCTCTCTATGGAAGTTTCTGATGAGGTGGCACAGGGGTGGACATGCCTGTCCAGGAACCAGAGGGAGACACAGGTCTCCCAGGTTTCATTAGTACATCTACCTTCGCTTCTCTTCCAAACAGAAGTAACTTGGATTGGTAAGAAAAAGTAAGATATGATTTACACATCCCAAGATGCCCTTAAAATGTGAATTATCACTGTTATCTTGTCTTGCACAAACCATAGCTTTTATTTATTAGTTTTGCAAGCATTAGGGAACAAAGATGATCAATTTGGAAAGCTAAATTTCCACTTAGAACATATTGTGCAATATCCCTGGGTGCAGTCACAGAAACATTTACCAGTGAATGTCTTAATTCATTATTCAACACACGTTTATTGAATGTCTGCCATTGAGAGCACAGAAGGTAAGATACAAACCAAAGCCTTATGAAAAGCTACCGAGAAGAGAGGTCAACAGAGGTTGTAGTTTACTGAGTTGTTTTCGAGAAGGTATGCTGTGATTAAGCCTCAACCTGCCTTTGTAATCGTATTATATATTACCGGATTCCCCTTAAAAGTTCATTTCTTATCATACTGAACATAGTCTGTGTTCTTCAAACATAGCTTGCATTTTCTTCTTTCCCTTTATTTAGTTCAGTAGTTCTGTATGATTCTTCTCCCATATTTGTATCTCTGAGTGCTGCCCATTCTTCAACTGCCAGCATGACCACCACTTTTTCAATAAAGCCTTCTTTGACATGCTTGACTATGATTCTTTGTTCTTTGTTTTGAACTATAGTATCTAATCTTGCCTGTCTTATGGTACTGACAATTTTTTTAAATTTATTTTTCCTTGAACTGGCATTATTTGTGTATCTATCTACTGTCCCCTGGTAGGCTTGTAAACATCATGAGGGAAGGATTTACCCACAGTTCACTTTGTATTTTGCACAGTGACTAGGACATCACTTTGTACAAATTAACTACTCCTTTCTGGTGAAGGAATGATGTTCTGGAATAATGCAATCTAGCAATGAGCATTAATAGGTGGATAAGACTTGGGTAAAAGGTTTAGAGAAGAGAGTATTAGAGAAGAAAAAGCACGGGATTCAGCTAGCAGGCTCAATTCTAAGATTTGTTCCTGGAATTCAGGGTCCATCAGAGGAGAATGGGACAGTGATGGAGAAGAAGCTCCATGTAATTTGTTCACTCACTGAGGGCAGGCAGAGCCTTGAGCCACTAGACACTTCCATGGTGGCCTACATTGCTTCTGGGGTGTCTGCTGTCTGGTCAGGCTCTGCCCGTCTGGCCACCAGCCTGTTCAGTCTGAGGCTACTGTGTTCTGTACAGGCAGTAGCTGTGATTAGTATGCTATCTGTGTTCCCGGACAGAACAGATGTCTGTCTGCTTCTTTCTGCTTGATGATGATGGCAGGTTCCCAATGATCAAGGTCCAATTTCACATTTTCTGAGATACTGAGGCTGAGAAATTCCATTTGGCCAGTTGTGAGGCCCAGCCTCTCACTTTGCAGCGGATCTTTCCTGTGCAGATAAGCATCAACAGCTGGTGTGGTGGATAGGAGTGGCGGCCACACTTAGCCTTGTTCAGGTGAAACAGGTGATTGGAGGCAGGACTGGGTACAGTCTCTACCCAGATGTATTGCTTTCCTGCATTCCTTTTCCTCCTACTAACAACAGGACCTTTGCTGATCTTACAAGTTCATTGCTACAAGAAAATATTTGAAAATTTGAGTTAAATTTTTTTTTACAAGTTTCTCTTTGGAAGCGAAAACACATTTGCTGCTTACTCTTTAGTTATCAATGAGAGTCAGTCAGAGCCTTTCTTGTAACAGAATAACTTGGGAAAGGAGAAGGAATATGATAGGGCTAGGGTGGAAACATATGTTCAGAGCCTGAAAAGCCACCCCAGCATCTCAGAGTAGTACATCTATCTGCACAGTATTTTTTCCTCCAGTTCGTTGAGCTATAATTGACATATAACATTATGTAAGTTTAAGGTATACAGTGTTGATTTCATACACTTGTACTGCAAAATGATTACCACCATAGCATTTTAGCTAACACCCCCCTTAGGTTGTCTAATCACTGTTTTGTTTTGTTTTTTTCTGGTGGATCATTTAACATTTACCCTCTTAGCAACTTTCAAGTATATAATATAGTATTATTAACTAGAAACACCAAACTGTAAATTAGAATTTTTTTATCTTATCACTGAAAGTTTGTAACTTTTGACCACGTCTTTTTCCATTCACTCATTGATGTACACAGGTTGTTTCCAAGTTTTGGCTTTTGTGACTAAAACTACAATGATCATGGGGGTGCAGATATCTCTTTGAGATCCTGTTTGTTTGTTTTTTAAATAAGATTGTATAACTCAATTGCTTTAAAGATTTATTTATTGTTTTTGACAGAGACAGAGAAAGACAGAGAGAGAGAGAGACAGACAGAGAGAAAGAGAGAGAGAGACAGACAGACAGACAGACAGACAGATAGACAGACAGAGAGAGAGACAGAGAGAAGGGAGAGGGCCCAGAGCAGTCTCCACAGTTGTATGTCATCTGTTTTCAACATGGTTTTATTCCACATAGGTGGGCGGGGGCCGCACAAGGCAGGAACTAGGCTGGGGGCCTCCTGCATGGGAGGCACGCTTCCTCGAGCCAGGGGCCGAACTGGAGGGCAAGAACCAAACTGGAGGCCTCCTTCATGGGAAGCACACCCCTGTTCATCATATGGGTCCGCACGGGCCGGGTCCGTGACTTGATCCTCAGTCTCTGGGGCTGCAAAGTGAGCACTTAACCTGCTGAGCCATCCCGGCTTCCCCTGAGATCCTGTTTTTATTTTATTTAGATATATCCTAGAATTGGAATTGCTTGATCATGTAGTAGTTCTATTTTAAGTTTTTGAGGAACTTCTATGTTGTTTTCCATAATGGGTACACCAGTTTACATTCTCATCATTAATGTACAACAGTTCCCTTTTCTCCACATACGATCAACGCTTGTTTTTCTTTCTCTCTCTTTGATGGTAGCCATTCTAACAAGTGTGAGTCAATATCTCATTGTGGTTTTGATTTTTATTTTCCTGATGATTAGTGATGTTAATCACCTTTTTATGTACCTGTTAGCCATTTGCATGTCTTTGGAAAATATCTACTCAAGTTCTTTGTTCATTTTCAGTTGAATTACTTACTTGTTTTGCTATTTAGTTGTCAGAGTTCTTTATATATGAGGGCTGTCCAGATAAAACTTAATCCATAAATGCCTCCATTTTTTGTATTACATGGCTGGATACTTTCCAGACAGCTCTCATATGATCTGGAGAATGTTCTATGTGCCCTTGAGAAGAATGTGTCACCTGCCGCTGTTGGATGGATCATTCTGTACATGTCTTTTATGCCCATTTGATCTAAAGCGAGCTTGTCCAACCTGCAGTCCATGGGCCGCATGTGGCCCAGGGCAGCTTTGAATGTGGCCCAACACAAATTCGTAAACTTTCTTAAAACATTGTGAGATGTTTTCTTTTTTAGCTCATCAGCTGTCATTAGTGTTAGTGTATTTTTATGTAGGGCCCAAGACAATTCTTCCAGTGTGGCCCAGGGCAGCCAAAATGTTGGACACCCCAATGATTAAGGTATAGTTCAAATCTGCTGTTTCTTTACTGATTTTCTATTTGTTTGATCTATTTATTTATTTTTATTTTTTGACAGAGAGAGAGAGATACAGAGACAGAGACAGAGACAGAGAAGGAGGTTGGCCCAGAACAGTCTCCATAGTTGCACATCATTGGTTTTTCCACATAGTTTCATTCCACAGGTGGGCAGGGCTGCACAGGGCAGGAACTGGGCCAGGGTCTCACCCTGGTGAGAACTGAACTCGGGGCACTCCCCAGT
Organism: Craseonycteris thonglongyai; assembly: GCA_004027555.1. Taxonomy (NCBI): domain Eukaryota; kingdom Metazoa; phylum Chordata; class Mammalia; order Chiroptera; family Craseonycteridae; genus Craseonycteris; species Craseonycteris thonglongyai. The sequence goes on from PVKE010004097.1 coordinate 60,944, forward strand.
TCAGCATATGGGTACGCACAGGCCGGGGTCAGGATTCAATTGGTGGTCCTTGGTGCTGCAAAGTGAGCACTTAACCCACTGAGTCATCCCGGCTTCCCCTGTTTATTTTTTAAAGTGGGATATTGAAGTTCTTTACCATTATTGTATTGTTGTCTAAATTCCTTTCAGAGCTGTTAGTATTTGCTCAATATATATAAATGCACTGATATTGAGTGCATATGTATATTTATGATTGTTATGTTCTTTTTATGAATTGACCACCCCTCCATTACTATATAAAGACCTTTGTCTCTTACAGTTTTTGACTTAAGGTCTATTTGGTCTTACATAAGTATTGCTAATCCCACTTCTTTTGGTTCCACTTGCATAGAATATCTTTTGTCATCCCTTTACTTTGAGCCTTTGTGTATCCCTAAACTGAAGAGAGTGTCTTGTAGGCAACATAGAGTTGGGTCTTGTTTTTTTAATTCACCCAGCCACCCTATGTCATTTGATTGGAGATTTCAACCCATTTACATTTCAAGTAATTATTGATAGGGAAGGACTTACTAATGCCATCTTATTAATTGTTTTCTGGTTGTTCTATATTTCCCTTCTTCCTTTCTTTCTCTCTTGCTGCCTTTATGTTTGAATTGATGATTTTCTGTAGTGATACACTTTTATTCCCTTATATTTCTTTCTTTTTTTTTTGTGAATCTACTTCAGGTTTTGTCTTTGTGGTAACCATAAGGCTTGCAAAACATTTTATAGATATAGCTATTTATTATACACAGATAACTCAGTTTCAATCACACACAAAATATATGCACTTTTACTCCTTCTTTTTTGTTTTTCATGTCATAATTTACCCCTTTTTATATTGTGGATTTAGTAACAAATTACTGTAGTTATAATTATTTTAATAATCTTATCCTTTAACCTTATACTAGAATTAAGTGGTTATTACTCCACCATAGTACATTATTAGACTATATATACTTACCTTTGGCAAAGTTTTATATATCTTCATATGTTTTTATGTTACTAGTTAGTGTTCTTTCATTTCAGCTTAAAGAACTTCTCTTAGCATTATAAGGCAAGTGGGGATGAAGTCCCCCAGCTTTAGTTTGAGAATCTATCTCTCCTTCATTTCTGAAGGACAGCTTCACTAGGGAAGTATTTTGGGTTGGAGGTTCCTTTCTTTAAGTACTTTGAATATATCCTCCCACTCTATTTTGTCTTGTAAGAGCTCTACTGAGAAATTTGCCCTATGGGGTTCCCTTGTAAGTTATAAACCTTTTGTTCTTATTGCTTTTAAGATTCTTTTTTTGTCTTTTCTTTTTGATAGTTTATTATAATGTATCTTGGAGAGGATCTCTTTAAATTGATTTTGTTGGTGATTTATGAGCTTTATGAACTTGGCTATCCTAACCTCTCTTCAGATTTTGGAAATTCTCAGCTGTTTTTGTTTTTAAGTATTTATTTTATTGTTTTTGACAGAGACAGAGAGAGGCAGAGACAGACAGAGACAGACAGAGAGAAGGAGGAGGACCAACAGCAGTTTCCATAGTTGTACATCATCAGTTTTTGACATGGTTTTGTTCCACACAGGTGGGTGGGGGTCATGCAGGGTGGGAACTGGGTTGGGGGCCTCCAGTATGGGAGGCATGCCTCCTTGAACCAGGGGCCAAACCAGGGGGCCAGAACCGAATGGGGCCTGTTGCATGGGAAGCACACTCCAGTTCAGCATATGGGTTTACACAGGTTGGGGTCAGGATTTGATCCTTGGTCTCCGGGGCTGCAAGGTGAGTACTTAACCCCCTGACCTGTCCCAGCTTCCCCAGTTATTTCTTTAAATAAACTCTGTGCCCCTCTTGCCCTGTCTTCTCTTTGTAGACCTTTGATAATTCACAAATTGGTTTTTTTTTTGACAGTTCCCATAGATCACATACTTTCTTCACTCTTCTTCATTTTTTTTTTCTTTTTCTTTTTGCTCCACTCTGACTGGATAGCATTAAAGTTCCTATTTTTATGAGGTCTGACAGTTAAGTTTGTGAACTTGCTGTGCCATGGTGAGAATGTCAGATCTTTAAATAGAGCAACAACAACAATAACAACAAGACCAAAACATTAAATTCCTGTGCAACTTGGCAAGAGTACAAGTAAATTCAGGGGCATGATGGTCCCAAGTTTATGGGGATAATGTCATGAAGAAAACAGCAGTGTACAAATGAATTAAACATTTTTCTGATGGGAGAGAAAGTGTTACTGATGAAGAAAGGTCAGGTCTGCCAGTAGAGAGTAGAAGTGATGAATACATTGTAAAAATTTATTGAATTGTGTGTCAAAATCATTGGCTGACTGTGAGAAGTATAGCAGACCAAGTAAACATCAATGGAGATATGGTTAGGAAAATCTTAACTGGAAACTTTGACATGAGAAAGGTGTGTGCGTAAATGGTCTGGCAGGAGTTCACCAATGAACAAAAACAAAAAGGAATAGAAATTTGCCAAGACCTTTTGGAGAGGCAAGATGATGTTTGGGCCATATTATCACTGGTGATGAAACATGGGTGTACCAATATGACCCTGAAACAAAGCATCAAAGTGCAAAATGGAAGTCAGCCAATTCTCCATGACCAAAAATGTACCATCAGTCCCAATCAAGAGTCAAATAATGTTGCTAACCTGTTTTGATATCAGAGGGATTGTTCATTATGAATTTGTACCAACTGGAGAGTCAACCAAGTTTATATTTGGATGTGTTGAAAAGACTGCATGAAAAAATTAGACAAAAATGACCTGAACTTGTCACCATCAATTCAGAGCTCTTGCAATATGACAATGTACCAGCTAGCATGGCACTGTGAGGAAGTTTTTATTTAGTAAACAAATAAGTGTACAGATAAGTGTATTGAAATATCCTCCCTGTTCACCTAATCTGGCCTCTGATGACTTTTTTCTTTTATCTTTGGAAAAGATAAAGAAATATTGAAAGGAAGACATTTTGATGACATTTAGGACATCAAAGGTAATATTAATGTGACAATGGCTCTGCTCTGATGGCCATTCCAAAAAAAAAAAAGAGTTCTAAAATTGCTTTGAAGGGTGAACTAAATGCTTGTGTTGGTACATAGCTTCTCAAGAGGAATACTTTGAGAGTTACCATAGTGATACTCAGCAATGAGGTTTGTAGTACGGTACTTTTTCTAGGATGAGTTCGTAACCTTACTTGCCAGACCTTGTACTATGCAGATTCTTTTTTCTTCTTGATCAAATATGTTATTTTTTATATTTTTTATTTCATTTATTTTATTCTTCAGCTCCACAATTTGTGTGTGTGTGTGTTTTTTAATTTCTATCTCCTTGTTAGACTTCTCTTGTTTGTTTCTGTATGGTTTTCCTGATTTTGTTAAATTGTCTTTATGTGTTTTTTCTAACTTAATGAGTTTTATTAAAACTCTTATTTTTGAATTTTCTATTGGGTGAGTCTCAGCTCTCCATTTCATTGAGTTCTGTTACCAGAAGATGGTTTTGATTCTTTAGTGGTGTCACATTGCCTTTATTTTTCATGTTCTTTGAAATTTTGCATTATTGTTCACATTTGAAGTAGCAGTCATTTCTCCATTCTTTACTAGTTGCACACTGCAGTATATCCAAGTTCATATTTTTTGTTCCAATGGTGATCTGGAACTTCTCTGGAAACCTGGACTTCCATAATGGTGAGCAATTGTGTAAGATAGTATTTTCCAGGGGCTTCTGAACCAGGGCTGAGAGGGTCTGGAATTAGTTCATAGGTCACTGCAGGATTCACAGCTGTGACCTCCATCTGTTTGCCTATTAGCCAATGCATATGTAGATAAGTTCCTCTCAAGCCCCTTAGCATATGGTGCTCAAGCACATATCATGCTCAAAGATACGTTTGTCTATGGATGTATGCCAAATTTTTGTTTGGGGGCGGGGGGAGCAAAATGAGGATATCTTACGCTATGATGATACTGATGTCCTTCTAGCAGTAGCAGAGTGCCAATGGGACTGCAGGTAGGGGTGATGATGGCAGCAGTGAGAGCTGGTAGGGCCCTCCTTAATGTTATTTAGAAGTAAATTGTGGGCGTGATCCTGAAAGGATAGACAGAAATTGCATCTACTGCTTAATCTTGGGTTCTGCCTGGCATGGGTTGTGATTGTCTCCACATACTACATCTATCCTCTACTGTCCTGTTCTACTCCTCACCTACATTAATCCTGCATTCCCATCTAACTTTGCTGCTCCCTTACTTCTGAACACACCATCTCCAGTTTCATGGGCACGCAACTGGGGCACTTGTACAGGGCTCTGTGCTTGAAAACTGGCCCACACTTGAGTTTTAACACTCCATGGTTGCCATCTTGAAATTCTCAATAATTTTGTCTTTGAGTTTGTGCTTTGTAAGTGAAGTCTCACAGGAAAATGAAGCATGTGTGGAGTTCTCACAAAGTCTTTCTTATCTGAGGGTCATTGTCTATGGTCAAGAGGGGATGGAGCCAGTTTACAGGCCAGCCACCTCAGGGTCTATAGCCATGACCAAGGGCTTTCAGCCTGTAACCGGAAGCATGGATGGGCCTTGGTACACGTGGTCTCACCTCCTGCTGCCTCCTTACCTGTCTTGGATAGAGTTCTGTCCACTTATTCCCCTGTTCCTGTTCTGGGCTTGGTGGGGACACTGGAAAAACTGGGGTCAAACACATGTATGCTGTGTGCTGCAGCAAGAGTCCTGGACACCTGTGAGGGTCTACACTCACTCTGTGAATGTCCTGTGCTCAACAGGGCACATCATTAAAGAGCCAGTAAAAGAACATCATGACAGATTGGGGGAGAGGCTATGGGATAAAAGGAAAAAGGCTTTGTCCTGATTTTTGGACCAGAGGCTCTGCATTTTTTGTTTACACCAGGCTCTGCAAATTATGTAGCCAACACTGAATATATCAAATGAAAATCTCCTTCCAAACCATTGTTTGATTTCATTTTCATGTTTGGCGTGCCCTCATCTAACTCTGCATATTCAATTTTTCCTCATTCATTCTTTAATGCTGAGGTCTGGTTCTACTTCTTTAAAAAAGTCCAATTACTGATAAGTCATTACTCTGGATTCTTTTCCATAGAACTTAGTATATCATGTGCTAACTTAAAATCAATGTTTTAGAAAGAGTTGTAAGACATTCGTTCCTTGTCAGAGCCCTATAAGTAACTATTACATGCCAGAGTGATATTCAAAATATTTAATTCTTCCATGCTTCTGCCAACCAATCAAAATGATGTCAGCTGTAGAACTCATGCAGTATCTTGGGAGTCTCTTGCTCTACCAGTTATCACTTGTATGGTTGTTGAATGAGGAAGGGATCCAGGGGATTCCAAGGGATGGTCCAGCACAACTGGGACAGCAGGAGGCCATTTGGGATCAGTAGCGTCTTATAAACTAGCATAGATGTGGTTTAATATTCTCACATCCTGTAAGGTTATATTGGAGCTTCCTAGTTGAATATCACCCCAATGGCATGACCTTAGATGAGATACTTAATAGTTTCTCTAGTTCATAGTTGCTTTACCTATCAAATGAGCAGGTTCTAAAACATGATCAAACCTTCAAATATTTATTACCTATTATGGTCTAGATTATTTTGAGATTTAAAGGTACATAGATTCATTCTCCAGAGGTTTCTAATTTCATATGGCTTTGGAAATAAGACATCTACTACATAAATATGATACACAGGAGAAGGTATCCAGGGAGAGAAACAAGATGCTGTAGGAGCTGAAAGAACTAAGAACTTACTTCTAATTTGGGAATAAATGAGACAGCTCTGGGTAGGCTTGGAGAAAAGTGTGGCCAAAGACTTGGATCTTGAAACACAGTGAAACTTTTAAACTCAGGACTTTAGGGCAAAAATTTACAGATGGGACTGGGGAAATGCCTACTGTGGGCCCCTATAGCTCTAGAAGTCTATGAGTTTTTACTTGCAGGTTCTTTTTCTTTTTTTTCTTTCTATCCTTTCTTTCTTTCTTTCTCTTTCTCCTTCCTTCCTTCCTTCCTCCCTCCCTCCTTCCCTCCCTCCCTCCCTCTCTCCCTCCCTCCCTCCCTT